>SSNS01000024.1:1690704-1894064 GCA_006937985.1 Aphyosemion australe
ATGGTTGAGGCTTTTTCTGAGTTCGTCGCAGACTGAAGTCTTTTCCTGGAGCTGCTGCCTAAAGCTTTCCAGCTCTTCGATAAATTTCTCATCTGCTACGGTATCTGCAGGCTGGACGTTTTCCAGCTTCTTACTTGGCTCAATGTTCCTCTTATTACGATCATTCATCTCCTTCTTGAGCTTTCCATTTAAAACACTAAGCTGATCTTTGCTTTTCCTAAGCTCGTCCTCCCGGCTCAGGCGAAGCTGGCTTTCCTTAGTTAAACTTTTTTCTAAACTGTCGCAGACCAACTTCTTTTCTTTCAGCAACTGTTTAAAATTATTTTGCTCCTCAATTTGTTTTCTTTCTGCCTGTTTCTTCTCAGTTTTGGCCGTTTCTAGCTGGTCTGAGAGGCTTTCATTCTTTCTTTTAAGCTCTTTTATCTCCTTCTTGAAGGCCTCATTAATGTTGACTCTGTGCTCGGCGTTCTTCTGTTCTTGAGCATAATTTAATCTGAGCTGACGTTCTTTGTCAAAGTTGTTTTGCAATTTTTCACAAAACAAATTCTTTTCCTCAAGCTGCAGTTTTAAATTTTCCAGCTTATCAAGGAATTTCTTTTCTCCCTTTGTTTGTTCAGTCTGTTGATGTTCAAGAACCAGTTCCAGATTTTCTAAGTTCTGGATGAGATTTTTCCTGGGGACACCAGAAAATCTGGACTCGTCTGTCTCGCCACTGAGATCGGAGCAGATTTGTCTTAAGTCCTCATTCATGTTTTTTTGCTCCTGTAATTTCTTCTCACAGGTCACTAGCATATTTTGCTGGCTATCTAATCCTTGTTGTAAATCTCCCATTTGTTCTTTAAAAAACGTGCAGTTTGCCTCCGCTGCAAGCCTTTTATCTTTCTCCTGATTAAAACAATTGGTCTTGTTCTGGAGCTTTCTTTTAAGAATTATTATTTGCTGCAAAAGTTCATCATTTTGCTGACATTTACAGTCAGGAGATTCTGTCTGAATTGTCTCAACAAAGATAAGAGACTCTGTTGGGTTTGGAGACAGACAAATCTCTGGATTAGCAGAAAAGGTTGATTCCTGCAGCGTTTCTAATGATGAATCCATTTCTTGCTTCTCAGAAACCTGTTCACAGCTTTCTTTCATGTCAGATTCATCACTAAAATTAATCACCGTGGTATAATCTACTTCCACTGAATTCACACACATTTCATACCAGGAAAGTTCAGAGCCAGTTGTCATCTTGCTGCTTGTCATCTTTCTGTTGTTATGAAAAATGTTTCTCGTTTCTCCAAGAGTGCAATGTGTGTGTGTCCACTCGCGACTGACGGTCAGTTGTGACTGAGCAGAGCAGTGTTGCGATCTGCCCCAGACGGAAAGATGACGCAGACGTCGTCGGTGACGTCATGCGCTAATTTGCATATTAATGGCGTCATCGCGTCACGTTGCTGGGTTTCACTCACGTGACCCGGAAGTACTTCAGTACAAAACACAGCGCGATGGAGGAAGTATAGTAAGGCATTAAATGGACTGGCACAGACGTGATATCGCGAAAAAATACATCTCCATGTGTTAATTTCCCCCTCAACATAAATATCTATCTATCTATATCTATAGATCTATATTTATATATGTATATATATCTGTAACCACACGTTTGACTTTAAATGAACTCATCTGCAGAAGTTTTTTAAACCACTTTTCCTTTTTTAGGATCTGAAGTTCTTTGTTTCTCAAAAATTTTGGTTTCTGATCTTTAAAATTTTTAAAACATGTTAGTCTTTCTTAGGGTTAAAAGGGAGGAAAAAAAATTATTTTATTAGTTTAAATGATTAACTATGTGGCCCAGTGTGCTTTGATGTGTAAAATATATTCTAAAAGTATAAATAAAGTGATATTAGGGCCGATTTGGTGCGGTGATCCAAACAGTTCTGTTATAGGACAGCTAGACCTCCTGCTCTTCTCATTCTCACAGACGCTCTGCACGTTTGTTCATTTACCAGCGTTTTCTTCAACAGCGGCTTTTCCCCCTCAGAGTTTCTCCACTTGTCCGTTATGTTTTCTCTCCATCGTGATAATAACGGCGCACACAGGTGCACTGCGCAAAAGGGAGCGGGTGTCTTAAGTTAAAATACCATCCCCGTGTCTGAAGGAAACTCCAATGAGCCACAGAGCTGCGTGTGTTAACGGGACGGTGGTTCAAACTCCCGCTGACTTTATTCGCCAAATTAGGACCAAAGTGCCTGACGGCTGCAGACCGGGAGACAGCGGAGTCACGCCTGCTCCGCCTCTAAGCAGCAGAAGCTTGAATCTGCAGCAGCAGGCGTAAATCAGCGGTCTCCAGCTCTGCAGCTGCACATTTCTCGACTGCCCGGCCGAGAAAAGTTTATGATTGGTCAGTCGATTTAACAGTGATATACATATATATATATTTTCTCCTGTTTTGAATTGAAATACAATTTAACAGCACTTTTTTTTAGAAATTAAAAGATTAGAAATTACAATAATAATGTCAATGACTATTGTTTGATTCGCTGTCTCATTATTTTTAATTTTAAAAAATTGCTTTGGGGCAAATTTTCTTGATTAAAATGCAATTAATCAAGATTAATTAATTACAAAGCCTCTAATTAATTAGATTATTTTTTTAATTGAGTCCCACCACTAGAATTATCACTATTGTTGAGCCTTTAATATTTGATGATGGGAAAAATAGGTACTTTGGGTATGCCAGGGACCCAACACTTTATAATAATTTGACACAGAGGCAAAAATATAGTTTATAAAAATCAATTTAATACTATATTTCTACTACTAATGATGATACAGGACAAATGATTATAAATGATGAGTTAAGGGTAAGCCCAAAAACCCCTTATGATGAATAAAATAAATGGAACCAGTGTTCCCTCGCCCGGACGCGGGTCACTGGGGCCCCCCTCTGGAGCCAGGCCTGGAGTTGGGGCACGCTGGCGAGCGCCTGGTGGCCGGGCTTTCACCCATGGAGCCCGGCCAGGCACAGCCCGAAGAGGAGACGTGGGTCCCCCTTTCCATGGGCCCACCACCCGTGGGAGGGGCCAAAGGGGTCGGGTGCAATGTAGAAAGGGCGGTAGCCGGAGGCGGGGACCTTGGCGGTCTGATCCTCGGCTACAGAAGCTGGCTCTTGGTACGTGGAATGTCACCTCTCTGGTGGGGAAAGAGCCGGAGTTGGTGTGTGAGGTTGAGAGGTTCCAACTAGATATAGTTGGACTCACCTCAACGCATGGCTCTGGCTCTGGAACCAGTTTCCCCGAGAGGGGTTGGACTCTCTACCACTCTGGAGTTGCTCCCACTGAGAGGCGTCGAGCAGGGGTGGGCATACTTCTTGCCCCCCATCTTGGTGCCTGTACGTTGGGGTTTACCCCGGTGAGCGAGAGGGTAGCCTCCCTCCGTCTTCGGGTGGGGGGACGGGTCCTGACTGTGGTTTGTGCTTATGCACCAAACTGCAGCTCAGACTACCCACCCTTTTTGGAGTCCCTGGAGGGGGTACTGGAAAGCGCTCCTTCGGGTGACTCCCTCGTTCTGCTGGGGGACTTCAATGCTTACGTGGGCAACGACAGTGAGACCTGGAGAGGTGTGGTTGGGAGGAACGGCCCCCCTGATCTGAATCCGAGTGGTGTCTTGTTATTAGACTTCTGTGCTCGTCATGGATTGTCTATAACAAACACCATGTTCAAGCATAAAGGTGTCCATATGTGCTCTTGGCACCAGGATACCTTAGGCCGCAGGTCGATGATCGATTTTGTTATCGTTTCATCTGATCTGCGGCCGCATGTCTTGGACACTCGGGTGAAGAGAGGGGCGGAGCTGTCAACTGACCACTACCTGGTGGTGAGTTGGCTTTGATGGTGGGGGAAGATGCCGGTCAGACCTGGCAGACCCAAACGTGTTGTGAGGGTCTGCTGGGAACGTCTGGCAGAGTCTCCTGTCAGAAGGAGCTTCAATTCCCACCTCCGACAGAACTTCGAACACGTCCCGGGGGAGTCAGGGGACATTGAGTCCGAATGGGCCATGTTTCGTGACTCCATTGTCGAGGCGGCTGACCGCAGCTGTGGCCGCAGGGTGGTCGGTGCCTGTCGTGGCGGCAACCCCCGAACCCACTGGTGGACACCAGTGGCTAGGGATGCTGTCAAGCTGAAGAAAGAGTCCTATCAGGTCTTTTTGGCCTGTGGGACTCCGGAGGCAGCTGATAGGTACCGGCAGTCCAAGCGGAATGCGGCTCAGGTGGTTGCGGAGGCAAAAACCCGGGCATGGGAGGAGTTTGGTGAGACCATGGAACAAGACTTCCATACGGCTTCGAGGATATTCTGGTCCACCATCCGGCGCCTCAGGAGGGGAAAGCAGTGCACTACCAACACTGTTTACAGTGGGGAGGGTGTGCTGCTGACCTCGACTCGGGACGTTGTGAATCGGTGGGCCGAGTACTTCGAAGACCTCCTCAATCCCACCTGCACGTCTTCCAGTGTGGAAGCAGAGTCTGGGGACTTTGGGTTGGGCTCTCCAATCTCTGGAGCCGAGGTCACTGAGGTGGTCAAAAAACTCCTCAGTGGAAAGGCTCCGGGGGTGGATGAGATCCGCCCGGATTTCCTTAAGGCCCTGGATGTTGTGGGGCTGTGTTGGTTGACGCGGCTCTGCAATATCGCGTGGACATCGGGGGCAGTTCCACTGGACTGGCAGACTGGGGTGGTGGTCCCCCTATTTAAAAAGGGGGACCGCAGGGTGTGTTCCAACTACAGGGGGATCACACTCCTGAGCCTCCCTGGTAAGGTCTATTCAGGGGTTCTGGAGAGGAGGGTCCGTCGGATAGTCGAACCTCGGATACAGGAGGAGCAATGCGGTTTTCGTCCTGGCCGTGGAACACTGGACCAGCTCTATACCCTTGGGGGAGTCCGTGGGAGTTCGCCCAACCAATCGACATGTGTTTTGTGGATTTGGAGAAGGCGTTCGACCGCGTCCCTCAGGGGGCCCTGTGGGGGGTACTCTGGGAGTATGGGGTACCAGGCCCCTTGATACGGGCTGTTAGGTCCCTGTACGACCAGTGTCAGAGCTTGGTCCGCATTGCCGGCAGTAAGTCGGGCTCGTTTCCGGTGAGAGTTGGACTCCGCCAAGGCTGCCCTTTGTCACCGATTCTGTTCATAACTTTTATGGACAGGATTTCTAGGTGCAGCCAAGGTGGTGAGGGGATCCGTTTTGGTGGCCTAAGGATCAGGTCTCTGCTTTTTGCGGATGATGTGGTCCTGTTGGCTTCGTCAGAACGTGATCTCCGGCTTTCGCTGGAGCAGTTTGCAGCCGGGTGTGAAGCAGCTGGGATGAGAATCAGCTCCTCTAAATCCGAGACCATGGTCTTGAGTCGGAAAAGGGTAGAATGCCTTCTCCAGGTCAGGGACGAGGTCCTGCCCCAAGTGGAGGAGTTTAAGTTTCTCGGGGTCTTGTTCACGAGTGAGGGAAGGGTGGAGCGTGAGATCGATAGGCGGATTGGTGCTGCGTCTGAAGTGATGCGGGCATTGTACCGGTCTGTCGTGGTGAAGAGAGAGCTGAGCCGAAAGGCAAAGCTCTCAATTTACCGGTCGATCTACGTTCCTACCCTCACCTATGGTCACGAGCTTTGGGTAGTGACCGAAAGAACGAGATCATGGATACAAGCGGCCGAAATGAGTTTTCTTCGCAGGGTGGCTGGGCTCTCCCTTAGAGATAGGGTGAGAAGCTCGGCCATCCGGGAGGAGCTCGGAGTAGACCCGCTGCTCCTCCACATCGAGAGGAGCTCGGAGTAGACCCGCTGCTCCTCCACATCGAGAGGAGCTAGTTGAGGTGGCTCGGGCATCTGATTAGGATGCCTCCTGGACGCCTCCCTGGTGAGGTTTTCCGGGCACGTCCAACCAGGAGGAGACCCAAAGGAAGACCCAGGACACGCTGGAGAGATTATGTCTCTCGGCTGGCCTGGGAACGCCTTGGGATTCCCCCGGAGGAGCTGGCCCAAGTGGCTGGGGAGAGGGAGGTCTGGGCTTCCCTCCTTAGGCTGCTGCCCCCGCGACCCGACTCCGGATAAGCGGGAGAAAATGGATGGATGGATGGAGTTAAGGGTAATATCAACTGAGACACTGAATGAGCAATGATGAAAGATTGTCTTTAAAATGTCTAAGTGTCTTAGAAAATGTGATGTCTGGGTTATACAATAAGTCTGGCTGTGTGTTTACGCCAGGTGTGCCGACGCCAGGTGAGAGTACGGTGCCCGTGTGATGAGGCTTCTCAGCGATCCAACTGGCCACGGAGTCTTCTCAGCAAGCAAGGAGTTTGACTTGTAGAGGTCAAAGGTTGTATCCCTTTGAATCTGCATCAGCTGGTCAGAGATAACCTCCAGGTCTGCTGGTGAGATGTTTCACATCTGAGGAGTTGTTTCTCTGATGGACTTTTGCAGTATTGTCAAGAAAGTTTGAACTTGAAAAGGATGGTTCATATGCTACTGACCCAGTTTGGCCGAACTGGACAGCTTGCTGGAACTGCTGAATAGAGGAAGTGCTACTTTTTTTAAGGTTATTTGTTTATCAATTTGGACAAATTCGAATCTAACAAGTAGAAATGTGGGTGTTATCAAAGACCTCAAGACGTCCCCTTTCCTTAGACACTTAGAGATGCATATTTCCTTAATCTGAAGTAAATATGTTCAACATTAATGTGAAGTAAGTATGTTAAACATTCATAATAATATACCAATATTAATATGTGAATATATTGATAAACCATTATTAAATTCATCAAGTAGACTAATTTGTGGTATTTAAGATCTGTAAGAAAGCATTATGAGAATAAACATTTATGTTGATTCATTCAGTCTAGACATTATTAAATTCACTTTAGATAAAACATTCTTTGTAGATAGAACAGAATATGATTGTAATTAACCCGTAACGTGAAAGAAGTCATTTTATGAGACAAAAATAAGATTATTTTATTAAAGCTAAGAGTTAAGAGTCTCCTTCATCTGGACGACCTTGTGCTTGGGTAAACACAGGCAGGAGACCCAGCTTATTTTGACGTCTCCAGATGGCAAGCGTGTAGAGACGGTCAACAAAGCCCTTGTTTTGGTAAGATGAAGTACACTGCATTCCGAGCAGAAGACTTTTGCTGGACACTAGTGTCTGATGACCTTTCAGGATGGCCTTTACCAACGCTACAAGATAAAGTGAATTTTGATTTGAATTTTGATTTTTTAATTTGATTTGGAGTTCTACACTCTTACTGCAGTGGGAATGAATGACCGATGGTAGCGTTCTGTTTTACATCTTGGATGTCTCAATCTGCCACTAAAGGAGCTGTCCATGGCCTCCACAGTGGAATACAATGGGTGGGAGGGGTTTTCCAAGATGGATGTCATCTTTGCCACCATTCTCCTTTCAAACATCTCCTCAACTGAATCTATTTGGCAGCCCAGAACTGAGCTAGCTTTCTTAACTAGCTTTTTCAGTCTCTTCCTGTCTTGGTCAGTGCTGCCTGCACCCCAACATACCACAGCAGAATGAATAACAGAGAAAACAACAGAGTTTAGAATAGAATAGACTTTATTGATCCCACAGTGGGGAAATTCACTTGTCACAGCAACACCATCGCTCAAAGGGTAATTAGAAGAAAGATAAAAACAAGGGTACATGTATATACATATAGGCAGTGATCTAGTATTGTAATCTTAGATCACTAAAAAAACACAAATAAAAGATGAAAACAAACTTGGGTACCAACACTATGCAGCATACTGTAAGAGACACAGACAAGAATCTGAATTCGGTATTGAAAGCAGGTGGGAATTAACTCTGAAGGACCTCAGCCTCCTCAAGAGGTGGAGGCGGCTTAGGCCCTTCTTATACAGAGCATCTGTGTTGTGGGAGCAGTTTTGTTTATTTTATAACCACAACCTCAGTGTTTGCACCCTGGATGTTTACCAGTGAGTGAGGAGGAGTGTCCCTCTGGAAGTCAATCACCATTTCCTTTGTCTTACTGGTGTTTAAGCGAAGGTGGTTACACTCACACCAGTCCATAAAGTCCAGGATGACTGACCTGTACTCCAGATCATTACCCCCAGACACACAACTGACAATGGTCGAGTCATCTGAGAACTTCCGGAGGTGACAGCTGCTGGTGTTGTAGGTGAAGTCTGAGGTGTAAAAGGTGAATTGAAAGGGTGAGAGCACTGTACCCTGTGGAGCTCCAGTACTACACACAACCACCTCAAACGGTGTGCAGCCTCACGTACTGTGGCCTAATGGTGAGGTAGTCGATGGTCCATGCAGTCAGGTGTCCATCCATTCATGCACCCCTCATCTTCTGCTGCAGCAAAGATGGCTGGATGGTGTTGCGAGCACTTGAGAAATAAAAAAACATGACTCTCACAGTGCTTTTTTAAGTCTTGAGGTGAGTCAGTGCCAAGTGCTGCAGGTGGATGAGGGCATCCTCCAAAACCGGAACCACAAAAGAGGTCTTCCACAGGATGGGGACCTGCTCCAGAGAAAGGCTCAGGTTGGACATGTGCGTGACCACTTCACAAAGCTGGTCAGAACAATCTCTGAGCAGTCTGGGGCTGATCTCGTCAGGTCCTGCAGCTTTCCCGCTCTTAAGCTGCCTCAATTCTCTCCTCACTTGGTCAGATGTGAGTGAGAGGTGGGAGGGTGTGGTGACTTGGGGGGTTGGTGGTGGGGAGAGAATTTACAGGAAGTACATTTTTCTAACTAAAATGTTCACTTATTTGCAGATGGAGGAGATTGTGTTTAGAACAAAGTTTTATTGGTTGATATTCTGCTATTTCTGGATACCATGGATACCTTATCACTACAAAAGCCCCCAGTTATTTCTGTTGAAGAGTATACAGGTACAGATAATGAGCAAGCAACTTCTGTTTAAGTTAGATATTTAATGTGTGAAATAAACACATTTCAAACAGAATTTAGTATTTTTGATTTAATCTAATTAGGCTGTCTTAAAGTTAGGATAAAATTAGGATGTCTTAAAGGCTTAATATGGAACGATTTAATAAAAAGCTATTTTTTTTAAAAACACAATACCTCCACAGGGCATTTAAATGTGTGCAGAATGAAGGTACAATATTTCCTTTAAAAGCTATATTTTATGTAAAAAAATAATCAAATATTAATTTTGACGGCACGGCACTGGGTTTATGTTTACATCTACCAGCCAATAGAGGGCACCATTGTGGGTTGCCAAATACGGTAAACAGTCCACTCGGCACAACGAGGCTGGCACTGTGGAAAATGGCGGACTCGGCAAGTCAAGCAGCTGCTTCTGAGCGCAGAAGATGTCGTTATCCTTCTCAGAAGAGGAGCGACCATAAAAGATCTAAAACCAGAGTGAGTTTAGGTCGTCATTGTGCTGGCTGGTCACTTGACGTATCGGCAGCAAACCTGGCATCCCGAAGGCTGGAAACCTTGTTTTATTGTTGCAACTACAACCTCCACACACTAGATGTTGCTTTGGTGTTTGTGTTCCATATTCAATCTTTAAACAGAGAGACAACAGCAAAAATATGCAAAGAAATGAAGGTTGGATCCCCGATGTGCTTCTAACCCGGGAATTAACAAAGTGCCTAAAAAGAACATTTCTGCTGATAATTTTGTTGAATGTAATAAAACATTAGAGTGCCAGAGAAGATTTCTGCTAACAGAATATAATTTTATGTGCTGTAATAAAAGCATGAACAGATTTTAAATGTTGACTCAGTTCAAACGCTTTTGAGGATCTTGAAGTGCTTTAAGATAATGAACAACAGGATTAATGGAAATAAACATGGATGGTTCTGTCCTTTTTGGAGTTACTGACATTGTGTTGGGTTTTTCTGTGTGTGAGATTGAGTTTCACTGCAGATACAGCAGATACTTTTTCCCCGGGTGGCCGTGGATCATTCTGTCAGGCTAAGTGAGTTGTTATAATTAGGGTTACCAGATAAACATGCAGCCATTGGTCAGTGGCAGACAGCTCCATCTCTCATTACAGTCTCATTCCCATTCAAGTCTTCCTTCCACATTCATTTTACCAGACTTCTGTTTTTATTTGTTCTCTTCAGTTTGTTTATGTGAGTCCATGTTTTTAACAGATTCATTCAGCACCGAGATGAGAGACGCTTGGATTTATTATTTTGTTAACCATGATAGGATTTATTGAAATAATCTGGTAATAAATATGTTAACATAATCTAACAGAAAATACACAGCAAATTCAGCATGCTCAAATTTACACTGTCAGAGCTGATTTAAACTATTTTAAAGTGTCTATATGGATCCACACCAGTAAGAGTTAATTTAACTCTTAAATTAAACAACACTGTTTACAGTGGGGAGGGTGTGCTGCTGACCTCGACTTGGGACGTTGTGAATCGGTGGGCCGAGTACTTGGAAGAACTCTTCAATCCCACCAGTACGTCTTCCAGTGTGGAAGCAGAGTCTGGGGACTTTGGGTTGGGCTCTCCAATCTCTGGAGCCGAGGTCACTGAGGTGGTCAAAAAAAGTCCTCGTGGCAAGGCTCCGGGGGTGGATGAGATCCGCCAGGATTTCCTTAAGGCTCTGGATGTTGTACGGCTGTGTTTGTTGACGTGGCTCTGCAATATCGCGTGGACATCGGGGGCACTTCCACTGGATTGGCAGATCGGGGTGGTGGTCCCCCTATTTAAAAAGGGGGACCGCAGGGTGTGTACCAACTACAGGGGGATCACACTCCTGAGCCTCCCTGGTACGGTCTATTCAGGGGTTCTGGAGAGGAGGATCCATCAGATTGTTGAACCTCAGATCCAGGAAGAGCAATGTGGTTTTCGTCCTGGCCGTGGAACACTGGACCAGCTCTGTACCCTTGGGGGGGTCCTGGAGGGTGCGTGGGAGTTCGCCCAACCAATCGACATGTGTTTTGTGGATTTGGAGAAGGCGTTTGATCGCGTCCCTTGGGGGGCCCTGTGGGGGTTACTCTGGGAGTATGGGGTACCAGGCCCCTTGGCTGTTAGGTCCCTGTATGACCAGTGTCAGAGCTTGGTCCCCATTGCTGGCAGTAAGTCGGGCTCGTTTCCGGTGAGAGTTGGACTCCGCCAAGGCTGCCCTTTGTCACCGATTCTGTTCATAACTTTTATGGACAGGATTTCTAGGTGCAGCCAAGGTGGTGAGGGGATCCGTTTTGGTAGCCTAAGGATCAGGTCTCTGCTTTTTGCAGATAATGTTGGCTTCATCAGACCGTGATCTCCGGCTTTCGCTGGAGCAGTTCGCAGCCGAGTGTGAAGCAGCTCTAAATCAGCTCTAAATCCGAGACCATGGTCTTGAGTCGGAAAAGGGTAGAATGCCTTCTCCAGGTCAGGGACGAGGTCCTGCCCCAAGTGGAGGAGTTCAAGTATCTCGGGGTCTTGTTCACGAGTGAGGGAAGGGTGGAGCGTGAGATCAATAGGTGGATTGGTGCTGTGTCAGCAGTGATGAGGTCGTTGTACCAGGGTTATTATCGTAAACGAAAACTAACGAAATAACGAAAACTAGAATTAAAAAAAAATTTCGTTAACTGAAATAAAAATAAAAACGAATTTAAAATGAAAAACTGAAACTAACTGAAACTGTAATGAGGGTTAACAAAACTAACTAAAACTAACTGAATTTAAAGAGAAAATTAGCTTAGTTTTCGTGTTTATGCTTTATTTTAATTTCCGGTAGTTTTTTTTTTGTGCGCGTGCCACAACAGACGGCTCGTCAGTCAACATCGAGCGTCATGTCCAATAGTATAACGCTGCAGACCCGGAGACTCCACTTTCAGGCCGACTCCACTTTCAGGCTTCGACTCTTTTCGAGACAGCGACCTCTAAAGAGTCTCCGGGTCTGCAGCGATACCCTACTCGTCATGTCGGCAAGAGCTGGGAGGAAGTGACAGGCACTGTTGTACCTGAATGTGTTCATTAAACGATCGTTTGTGAACTGAACTCGCTTGTTTTTTGCCTGACGAACGTTAAAGTGAGCGCGCTCATTCTGGCGTGTGTGAACAGGTTTATGAACTGCGTTCCCTCGTAGTTCGTGAGCTCCAAATCTCCACCGAGCTAAAGTAGCTAAAACAGCCTGTGAATCATAGACTTTATAAAAAGTAGACCCTGAAATTGTGGCCGCCTTAGGGAATAGCGGTCGGTATGGGTGTGGCGTGTACACTTCAATCTCTATGCTGTGGAGGCCGGACCTCTTGGTGCGTTCAATTTACCTCGGAGAACATACAACTGCACATAACATCGATTTTAGATGCACCCTTACAAGTTTATCTTGTAAAATAAACACGTTTCCACCACAGCTACTGTTGTTATTACAAGAAGCTGCTATGTTGAACCTCAAAGTTGGATTCAAAAGCCTTCTCTGACTTAGGGGGGTGTTCCAGTTCATTATTTCTACTCGGAAGTTAGAATTTCCGAGATTTTTTTGTTACTCTGCCATATCTTTGATACTTACCTGGAATGTTTGGTAGCTCACCTGTTCTAACTGAATACTTTTTTGAAAAACTATGATGATTTTCTGGGATTTTGTTAGACACAACAATTATCTATTCTTTTATTCATTCTTGTCCCTGATATGTAACTAATATTACAAAAAAGACTAAAACTATAACTGAAACTAATAAAAACTAAACTGAAACTAAGCATTTTCAAAAAATAAAAACTAAACTAAAACTAAAAAACAAGTTGTAAAAACGTATTAAAACTAAATAGAATTAAAAATTTTACGTAAAAACTAAATAAAAATAAAAACTAATAAAAAATGCAAAACTATTAAAACCTTGCGTTGTACCGGTCTGTAGTGGTGAAGTGAGAGCTGAGCCGCAAAGTGAAGCTCTCAATTTACCGGTTGATTTATGTTCCTACCCTCACCTATGGTCACGAGCTTTGGGTAGTGACCGAAAGAACGAGATCATGGATACAAGCGTCCGAAATGAGTTTTCTCCGCAGGGTGGCTGGGCTCTCCCTTAGAGATAGGGTGAGAAGCTCGGTCATCCGGGAGGGGCTCGGAGTAGACCCGCTGCTCCTCCACATTGAGAGGAGCCAGTTGAGGTGGCTCAGGCATCTAGTTAGGATGCCTCCTGGATGCCTCCCTGGTGAGGTTTTCCTGGCATATCCAACCAGGAGGAGACCCAAAGGAAGACCCAGGACACGCTGGAGGGACTATGTCTCTCGACTGGACAGGGAACGCCTTGGGATTCCCCCGCAGGAGCTGGCCCAAGTGGCTGGGGAGAGGGAAGTCTGGGCCTCCCTCCTTAAGCTGCTGCCCCCGCAACCCGACTGTGGATAAGCGGAAAAGACTGGATGGATGGATGGATGGGAGAGTTGGTACTTTAACTCTGATTTAGTGTCAAAAACCAACTCTTCTGAAGTTGACAATTTAACACCGGTGTTAGTTAATATAGTAACTCTTAACACTAGTGTTAAATGAACTATTCTTAGTATTAAATTGGACCAACACCCCAAAATTAACACATTTAAATTTGCTGTGTATAATCTTAATATCTCTCAGATAAGCATTTGATCACTTACAGTAGTTTTGTTGACTAATAATTGTCATAATAGCCATATATTTGCAGTGCCAGTGAGTGCTGCAATAAGCTAGGGTACGTTATTTAAATTAGGAGTTGTGAAACCGTTGCTGCTGATTAAAACTGCACCAAGCAAAGGTTTTTCTGCAGGCAGCTTCTAAAATTTCATAAATCCACTTTACCAACGAGACATTTCTAATTTTTTCCTCCACCAGAAATCAGGTTACATTGATTCCATTTCAGCACACTCAAATGGTATGAATACATAATTTTATTAAAATGTCACCAGAAACAGAAAGTCAAATGTTGAAGTAAAGTAAAATTTACGTACAGAAAACATCTCATTTTTTTAGGTAAATATGAGTCTGCTTGTGCTCCTGTTGCTTTTTTTTTTTGCAAAGATTTTGAGAAAAGAGCTTAATATCTGATGAATGCTTTAAGTTTAGATTTATTTATACTCTCAGTTTCTATTTGAAAGTAGAGGCGTTGCTCTGTTACATAATACTATATGTAAAGACGTTCTGCATCATCAGTGAAATATGTCAGGGTGTGGCTATCCGAAGACTGATCTGATTTCCATAAAATGCACCGGGTAAACAAATGTGTGTCTCTTTTTTAAATACGTTAGCACGAGTCTGGCTCATCTCTTTTTCTTTTTCCCTATCATAATAAATCACAGGTGCTGGGTGAGTGAAAATGGCTGCAAATGGATGAAAGACTGCTGTCAAGTCTCTGACACATGAGATAAAAGCAGCCAAAAGACACATTTGGAGCTCTGTGCCAGCATGTCCATACCAACGCTTCCATTTGACACAAGCGGCGCTGCCAACAACTGAAGTCACTGCTGCCAAGTTTATGATTCATGGAAAGACTCAGTGTCACGTTATCAGCCTATACAAAACAAACTTTAGCAGCACAATCACTAAAATACGTACATAATTTATCTTACAGTGATGCTTTATGTATGTGAGCAAACCAGGGCTTGTTTAAAAACCAAAATTGTACATTTATCATGTAAAAAACAAGAAATGTGACCTAGTTTAGCTGCAGGTTGAAGCTGGTTTTCTTCAAATCAAATAAAGACGTAAATGTCTTAATATTCACCTGAAAATTGAACTCATTTCATGTGAAGCAAAGACAAAAGTCAAATAAATCAGCAGTCTTTAACAGATTAGATCGATTTTTGAATCAGAGCTTCCAATGCATTACTTTCTTACGCTGTTTAATAAACATGAATTAGGGCACAATGCATTTTCATTCCAGATTTTGTCAATTGATCACTTATATCTAAAAATATTTATTTTAAAGGTAAAATATGTGAGAATTTTACAGTGAAATGATCTCAAAACCATCTAATGTCTCAATCATGTAGGAAGGAAGGTTACATTAACACAGATTTCCTTCACAGCCGGCTGAGTGGTGTCAGTTTTTTGCTCTTCAAAAAAGCCAAAGAGGGACATAGTCTTTGTTTACAAACTGAGCCCACAGAGTTGCTGAGTCTGCGCCGAGTCAGTGCTGCATCGCCGGCATTTGTAATTGAACACTATCTTGTAAAACGCAGCAGCATTTAGAAAAGATCCTAAACCAGTAACGGGAGCGACTCAAATGTTATTTCTTGCTCTCCTAAGAAGCCACAGCATCCTTTTGTTTTCCTCTAACATCAGGAAAAGAAGGCTAGAGGCTAATGTTGAGCTAACAATGCTAACAGTGAATAAAAACAATCGTCTCAAATACCAACAACTCGATATTACAGTGAAATTAATTGATCTACTTATCAGATGTCTGCGTATGACTCATCTTCACTCTTCATCTAGAACAGGGGTAGGCAATCCTGGTCCTGGAGTGCCGCTATCCTAGCCTGGCTATATATGTGGATATATAGTCTGGCCACGACCCATTGATGGCTCTCAGTCGTGGGGCGGGATCTACGGTTGTCTTTCAAACTGTCTGCATGCAATTGGATAGCACTAGGACCAATCAGAGTAACGAACAACGTGACGTAATCACAGCGACGGAAAAGAGGGAGGCAGCAATGGCGTCTAACATTAATGATTTCTGTCGTTTTTGTATGAAAAACATGTGAATATCTGGTGTACTGGGACATTGCACTACTTTGTTTGATAAAAATAAGAAGCCGCTAAGTATAGCAGACAGACTTACGCATGTTGGAGTCTAAATAATCCAATGTTGATGACAAAGCCGTTTCAAACGAACGTGGTTCCTGCGCTGCCGCCATTGTTGCTTGGGTTCGCAGCCGCAGCTGTGACGTCATCGGCTACTCCCGCTCTGTGATTGGCCCACATAATAGAGCACTGTGATTGGCCCAACCAAAACTATAGCGAGCTGTGATTGGACAGCCACAGCAGCGGATCAGGCTGCGAGGGTTCCAATGAAGCGTGCCTAGACCAAACTCTGCAAAGCAAGAATTTGGTCTAGTTCACTAGGCTACCGCTATCCAGCATATTTTAGTGTTTTCGCTGTTGCAACACACCTGATTTTAATCAGTAGCTGATTAACAGGCTTCTGCAGAGCTTGATAACTTATAACAGGTGCATCAATCATTCAATTAGGTGTGTTGGAGCTAAAACATGCTGGGTAGCGGCACTCCAGGACCAGGATTGCCTACCCCTGATCTAGAATCTTCTGGTGCTGAGCCGTAGGCGGCAACAGCCATGAAATTCACGGATTTGTAGTGAAAAAGTTAGAAGATGGGCTGCAGTAACTAAACTTGACCACAGAATGTCATACATCATTCTTACATAATGCACCTTTAAACTTCACAAATCCCTTGTTTTTCAGACACTATCGATTGCCATGCTCTATAGATACACAGAAGAAATTCAGGTGTCAAACCACAACAGTTTTTATGTGATTTATGATTTTGGTTGGTTGATAGAAGGCTAGAAATATTAGGGAATATATAAAAGCACATAAAATAAAAAAAATAGCAAAAACGATCTGTTGTATTCCAAAGTGTATTTAATGCTTTTTTGCAGGCATTTTGAAGAAACATTTTTTTTTTTCATTTTTATTTTAATCAGCAATCTGTGTGCACTGAGGAAATAAGTTTGATATTAATGGTTCATTAGTGTTTTTTAGACTCAGCAAGAACTCAACAAACACAGAACAGGCTGTTCTTGAAAGATGGCACTAACATCTTGTTCCTGTGCTTTTGTGTAACCCAACAGTGTAAGATGAAGAGTATTTACCGGGTATAGAAATTGGTTGAGAGAGTAAACGTGACTGAACATGAAAATGAGAAATTTATCAAGCAGCAACGATGTTCAAGATGCAATATTTTAACCGTTAGATGCACACGTGGGTCAAAAATGACCCGGTGAGGTAGTTATCTGGCTATGTCTTTTGTTTAAAAACGTGATTTCTCATTCCAGGTTTTTCTTTAAAAAAAAGCATTATTTATATCATTCCATTTAAAATGTGATTTTACCCCAACACACTTTACAAAATAAAAATTTTACATTACTATCCCAAACTCAAGTGGGTCAGAAACGACCCACATTCATTTCCCACAGAAACTACTATGACTGTGTTTAACATTTACCATTTATTTAACGTATTAGCTAGCTTACCATATTCACAGTGTGTCTGTGTGTCATTCCATTATTGTGTGAACAATTTTTTATTGGTTCTTATCTATCTATAAATGAACAAATTTTATACTTTGTAAACGATCTAGCTGCTATTACTGTATGTGTAGGATCCAGAGCATAATGCATGTTGGAAGAAAGAAACTGAATTGTCCACACCATGGACCAGATGGTTGGTACACCTTTAAGCGTCAAACACGAAGGTGCTGATGTACATCACATCACCAACCTGTGTGCAAAGCTACACCTTTTTTCACAACTCATCACCCTGAACTCAGGGTTGGAATCACCACTGCAAGACGACTCTTTCTCACTGAGCTCTAAAAGGAGCTCCTCACACCACTCGTGAGATGTTTACTGGAAAGTTGCCTCCAACTGCATACCCCAGTCATGGAAGGAAGGTGTGGTATAACAAGATCTACAACTCAGCCACAACAGGGCCAACCAAAGGGAATGATGTGTCAGATCTACCAAAGTAACAAAGACTGTAAGGTCAACAGTCGGAGTGGGAAATGCTATGTACATGTGCGCAGTGATCTGGTCTGCCACATCTTTATACAGTGAGGGTTAAGACAGTTATAGTAATACTTTCTCACATATTTCTGCACAAGTACTCTCTCTCTCTCTCTCTCTCTCTCTCTCTCTCTCTCTCTCTCTCTCTCTCTCTCTCTCTCTCTCTCTCTCTCTCTCTCTCTCTCACACACACACACACACACACATACACACACACAGACATACAAAGTAGATATTGATACAGTTCTGTTGCTGTTTTGCAATTTTTTTCCCCAATTTTCAAAAAGTATAAAGTGTTTTAAAATGTTATTAAATTATTTTAAAATTCAAATCATTCTTGTGAGAACACAAATACAATACAAAATACATTATCCTTAACCAAAGCAACAAAAATAGCACAGAAACACATTGATTCTAATGCAGGTTATTTTTGACCCACTTATGGAAGCGTGTAAGGTCCTGACGCTCGTTGCTCTAAGGGCTAACGTGAAGTTGTACAAATTGTGCAGACAGCCTTTGTTTTGTTCCGTTTTCAGGAACAGCAGTGTTTCTTGGTGTTTGGACAAAAGAGATCCATCTTTTGGCTTTTTTATTTTAAACTTTTCTGTTTGTTTGTTTATTTTACACTGAGAATGAGCAGGGCACCAGTATGTGAATGTAAACAAGTTTCATCTGAGGAGGAAATCTTGGAGGACTCCGACGTCGCCAACTCGCTGAAGATAAACAGAAGTGAATCCAGAACAGGAGGGGATGAAGTCTGAGAATGGAGAGGGGATATGGCTGGGATGAACATGTAATCCTCTTATTCATTTATTCATTCATTCATAATTAGAAGTTTTGTTCTAATACATTCTTTACAATGTAGAGGCATACTGATTATTTTATGTTTAGAGGTTATTCTGTGGTGAATGCTAAACTTTACTTACTAAATGCATCAGTCTGATCTTGAAAAACGCGCTGAACTGTTTCACTTTGCAAAAACAAATGGCATTTTCCATCATGGCACAGTGCTGCTGATGGTATTTAATAACGGTGATGGCAGCAAAGCCCTGTGAGATGCTTGTTTATGTGCAATAAACCCACCGTTGAGTATTTAGAGCCACCGTGTCAGGTAATAAAACCTTTCTCCATCTGTGTCTGCAGATGAAGCCTGAAGGCTGAAGTCTCTTATCAGGCGATCCGTGTGGCAGATGAGCATTCTTCTGTTGATTCAGTGGCCTTTAAAGACGTGTCCTTGTTTTTTTTTTAATTCCCTGAGATTACATCTGTGGCACTTACAATCTGATTTTCTGCTGGCATGGTGAATAAAAGAATATTTCCTAACAGATGCATTTGGTAAACAGTCCTAATTAGCTTGACATCAGTCTAGAGGGAGACTAACAGTTTGAATTTGCATGGCATCATTTTTTTATTTGGACATCAAAACACTGTCTAAACCTTTTGGCAGAGTGAAACGTTGATTTTATTAAATTAGTGATTAATGTATTTAACTCATAATTATAAAGCAACTCATTTTTTCCAGAAGATTATGGTAATATTTTAAAGGTGTGGTTCACTGAGTTTTTCATGCAGGTTGAATGTAAAAAATAGTCTCCTACACCTATCTCCAGCATTAGCTTCTGACAGAAAATAGACAGTGAAACGCTAGGGTTTGAAAAGCCTGACAGATCTATATCACGCTGTCACTTAACATGGACTCACTCATCTTGACTCGTAATGAGGAAGGCTGTTGTTGTTTTAACTTTCAGGAATCAGCAGACAAAGTTCCAACTAGTAGAAGCTAACCATTAGCATTAGGCTTGTGTTATTTGTGGAGATAAAATATCCATGTTGCAAGTCAATGGCCAATCCGAGGCAAGATGTTCAAATATTAGGAAATAAGACTCCAAATCCTGCCGTGTTGTGCCACTCTCTTCTGCAGAAGACTGGTCCATGCTGATCCAAGTGTTTGTGGGCTCTTTTTGCCCCGAGTATGGCATGCAAGGCATTCATTCCTACCAGAGACCACTGCAAATGTACAGCATTAATTAAAAGACTGAACCACACCTTTAAAAACATTTCCTTTGCCTCCTTCTGCAATTTCCAGCACAACAATCCACAAACCTGCCCTGTATTTTATATATATATATATATATATATATATATATATATATATATATATATATATATATATATATATATATATATATATATATTTATATATATATATATATATATATATAATGTATATATATGTATATATTTCTAACAAATACTTTAAAAAATATTTGTATTCGGGAAGAAGAGAAACTTTACATCAAATAGCTGCGTTTCCTCTCATGAGACCGCAGTGGATGAGTGAGCGATCCGTGCACACATCTAGCGACATCTCGTGTGTAGAGGTGGTATTGCAACAACAAAACAAAGTTGTCAGTCATCGGGATGTTGGGTTCATTGCTGATACGTGAAATGACCAGCCAGCACCATGTCCAGTGACGAATCGTAGGTAGGGACTAATTTCTACTAATATGTTTATTGTAAAACAGTATTTAACGTTAGAACATCTTCTGAGCTCAGAATCAGCTGCTTGACTTGCTGAGTCCGCCATTTTCCACAGTGCCAGCCTCCCTCGCTGTTCTGAGGAGACTTTTAACCGCAATGGTGCCCTCTACTGGCTGGTAGATGTCAACATAAACCCATTGTCATGCCCATCAAAATAAATATTTGATCAGTTTTAATTAAAATATAACTTTTAAATGAAATACTGTACCTTCATTCTGCACACCTCTAAACGCCCCATGGAGGTATCATTTTAAATATAGCTTTTTATTAAATTATTTCGTATTCAACCTTTAATGGTTTGCTCAGTGCTGGTAAAATTGGATGACCTTATCTTTTGTGACTTTTAACTGACGGTTCAATTATGTGGAAAATATTGACAGGAAAAAAAAGTAAAGACAAAGATGAATTTGCTTTAGTGTAACTAAAGTACAGATAGGCTGGTCTTTATATCCGTACAGCTTTCATATCAAATTTCGCTGCAATACTATAAATTCTGAGTTGTCTTTGCTCTGACTTGCAAAACTGCAACAGACTCTCAGATTTCTCAGACTTTTTTTCAAAATTTCCTTTTTTTTTTTAGGTTGCTTTTCATCAAATACTTTGTTTTTTTATCAATCAAATGGTTTGCTTTGGTGAGGAAACAATTAATTAGGTGCATCTATTAGACTTAATTTAAAGATGAATCACAGAAAACATCTCAACTCTGCATAAATGACAACAATGACATTTTTATAGACTGTAATTTTGATTATTTGTATATTTCTCATCTAGTAAAGTAATTGTGACATTGTAAATACGTTGTTATGATTGCATGATTGCCTAAAATAAATGTGCTGAAACCTGTTGAATGTGTAAACTCCGTTTTTTCCTAAGGTAATGACAGCTGCAGCAGGAGGAGGAAATTATTGGCATGACTGTTAGACTCTGGCGTTTCAGGGACAATTTGCACTCAGTGGACTCATTTATATTCACTGCAGGCCGCTCGGCCTCAAAGGTTTGACGCACACATGAATGACGTCACACAATAAACATTTCTCTGCACATCCATCAGGGAGCCAGCCGATAAAAGACACAGTTACGCCTGCAGACAGGGCTGAAGGGATAAACCTGACCTACAGCTTTTTGGGAGCTAAGCTGTGAAGCAAAAAAACTGACATGTTCAGTTTCTTTGGTTCATCATTTCCTGTTAGAGAGGGGTGTCCTGCTTATTTATGTCAGAGACCAAGATTTTTCCTCTCTGCTACTTCCTGATCTCACGGCTCCATCCTGACATGAGTGAGTGACCGGGTGATGTCCAGTGGACGCTGTAACAAGACAAAATGAAGGAGGGTAATAGTACCTCCACTGATAGTTTCAACAAGACAGCTGTACACTTTACTTATGACTGAGGAGGTTTTGGCTTATTGGCCTCTCAGAGTGAAATCTATCAAGGATGACTGAGGATGTGCCTTGAGGGGAAAACACAAAAACCAGATTTGTAAGGGTTTCAAAGACCTTGGCTATACTGTTCAAGCTCCGTTTGTGCACAGTTTCTGAGAGACGACGGGAATTTGGTGATATTCACTTTGAATGGAGCACGCTTTAGAGACAGGGCTGAATAAGAACTCAAAGAAATGTTTTCATTTCAGCAGTAAACACACACACACACACACACATGCTCAAACCTTTGCCGATTCCACAATTTATCTGAAAACATCAATTAGGTGTACAAATAAATACATAAGCTGCATTCCCTTTCATGCTTATTTATTTGTAAGTCACAATTATCTCTAGAAAAATCACACACAGCTGTGGCCAAGAGTTTTTCAGAACGACACAAATACTAATTATCCTAAAGTTTGCTGCCTCTTTTATGATCATTTGCAGAAACATTGGCATTATGAACAGTAAATAGATGATTTTCAATTATTTCAAAGTCCCTATTTGCTATAAAAAAATCTATTTTATCCCCAGAGTATAGCCATGAATAAAGAATGCTCCTAAATAATCCTCTATGAAGAACTCTGATGGATGAGGACAAATGAATAATCTAGATCTCTTTTCATAGGAGCTGCATTTACATTCATATTTTTCCATAGCTCCCATTATCATTTATTTTAAATAGAGCCCTGATCTTTTGCATCACATACCAGTTTCATACAGAACAATAGTGCAAACGTAAAGTGCATAACACAATAATATCCTTAAAAAATGTTATGAACTTTGACTTTTATTCTAACAATGTTGATAAATAATTAGATTATATTAAAATCCCCATCCTAAGCTATATTTGCTTCAATAAAAATGTCCGTAGTAAGCTCTACATAAAAACATCATCAGGATTTTCTTTTCTCAGCTGCTCAAAGAAGCCACAAAACATGCTGAATGGTGCACAAACCTTTAAAACATGAATAAAATGTTATAATGACTAACAAATATTGCAGTCTGCAGACAGCATAAAGAACATAAAATTAAAACCCTCTGTAAAAGTCTTTCATAAATGATGGACTCTACACAGTTTGATGGGTTGTTACTAGAATTTAAGAACAGTGAGTCATGGCAGATGGCTGCTCATACTAAGCCAGGATCCTCTGGAGGTTTCCTCCTGTTAAAAGGGAGTTTTCCTCTCCACTGTCGCTACATGCTTGCTTAGTATGAGGATTGCTGAAAAGCCACTGACACTAGTCAGTGACTCGACGCAATCTGCTGGGTTCCTTATACAGGAAACCTTTTACTGATCGGCTTAATGAACTGAACTCTATTGAAATGTTTACTGTGTGAAGTGCCTTGAGACGACTCTTGTTGCGATTTGGCGTTATTTAAATAAACTGAATTGAATTGAAGAATATAAGGTAAAAACATTTAACTGAAAATAGAGTTTATACTGCAAGGCTATGAAGAGTGGTGCTGGGTTTTTTACAACCACTTGCAAAAATGAAGCTCTACACCAAAGCATGATTTTGCCTTTTTTAATTCCATCACTTTCACAATGCATGACAAAGCTTTGTTGAGGATAAAATGAGACTACAGAGTGACACACCAGTTGAATCTATGGCTGATTCTCTGAAAGGTTTGAAACCCCCCCTCAGTGAAAGACAACTTCAAATCTGCCATTTTGAGTTTTGTCCCTTCTGGCAGAGCCTTGTTATCAGTTAGACACACTGTCAACCCAGACAGCAAGTTTTTACACAATCATCCATCAAACCTTCCTGATTCACTATCTCTCCTAAACATCATGCATCCGCCTGCGCTGGTAGAATTAGATAGTGTTACTGCCCACACCATCCCTCTCACACACACGCACACACATGCACAGATCAAATCGATGGCTACCTTCCTCCACACCGGGAAGTGCTGCGCAGTAGGTGGCCAATGGAGGAGTCCACCCACTCACAGGATATTCAATTGCACGCATGTAAAAATTCAACCTCTCTATCTCACTCGTGTTCACTTGGGATCAACCACATTTATACATGTACCTCTGGGCAAGAAGGGCTTTAGCGTTCACACCCACTCATGCAGACCTAACATGGAAGTACACACACACACACACTTTTCTTTGTCGCACACAAACACCTCAGGATCTGGGACAGATTGAAACGCTGCTAGATTTATGAATGAACGGTGATGTGAAAACGTCTCAAAAGGCACTTTTATTTTTCTTCCAGAATGTGCATAAACCGCTTCATTTACTGGGTGACTGTATCTTAACAAATCATTTTATAGTTGTAATTACTTTTTGTAGCATCACAAACACTAAAAAGGAATATCTCACGGCCACTTTAACAAAAGAAGAATAAATAAATTTGATGAAACCTAACATAAACTCAAGTAAACAGCTTTGATGCATTCAGTTCCTCGTTCTTATACCACTTTGCACTCCCACTCTTATACGTTTTAGGTGCAAATATGGCCGTTTTTGCAAACTTATCTCACAGAAATATGTGAAATGAGCAGAGCCTCTTTAACACAGCACTTCATGGTGTTTATAGAAGGGAATGTGTTAAAAGTATGTGCTGCTGTGGTGTCAGACCTCCCAATAGAACTCCATTAACAGCAAGCGTTTTTTATTATTACCAATGACTGAAAGTAAAACACAAGATTTTTTTTAGTATAACACCATCACCATGGAAACATACCAATCAGAGGTTCATTAGGGGCTTTGCACTGGAGGACATAAAATCTCAGGTTCTGGAGGACGGGTTCATGAAAATTAGCAAAATAAATCAATGAATCTTATTGTTTACAAAATTTGCTCAAAATAATCAACATTTCAAAAGGAACAATGAAGTACTTTTTCATTGTGAGATGGTCCTTTTACATATTGAGACATTCTGCATGGTGGTTTTATTTTAAATTTCATACTTACTGTGGTTAAACATATCTAAAGTTGCAATTTGTAAGAATTCTACAGTGAAATAATCCCAAAACAGTCTAATGTCTCAATCATGCTGGAAGGAAGGTTACACTGAAACAGATTTCATTCTCAGTCGGCTGGGAGGTTGTCAGATTTTGTCCTTTTGAAAAAACAAAAGCACAACTTCAAATGTGTTGAAAAAATGAGTCAACTTGGCCTTTAAGCTTACATCAGGTTAAAGTCATACTATGCAACTTTTCATATTTTTAAATCATTTTCTTGAGCCAGAATGTGCTAAAATGACCCTTTACATGGTTAATGAAATGTCACGCAGACCCCCACCGCCCTCTGTGGCCAGAATACTGCACTTGCAACTTCAGAGTGGCGGGCTGTTGGACTTGGAAAAAAATGGAGCTGACATGCCTGGTGCTGCAGTCTGCTTCCAGCACGTTTCCTGCATGTTTTAGATCATGAACACAGCTGATTAGTTTGATTTAGTGATAAACCGCTCCTGTAGACACTAATGAAGGCTGAGGAGATGTTTCAGCAGTTAGATTAAGGTGTTGAAAAGACGAACGCACAGCGAGGAGATAAGTTTCACTTTTGATTTCACTGACGGACACTAGGGGGTGCTAAAAACAAGCCAAAACTGCCATGTGTACCTTTAAAGTCAGAGGTCACAAATGAACAACAAATGGAGCATTACAAGGTGGAAACCTCTGCTGACCAAAAACAACACAAAGGTCCTTCTTACAATTGCCAAAAAAAGATCTCCATCAACATTTTAGAAGGGTTGCGTCCAGTTTTATCTGGTGTAAATCTAAAGTTGCATTTCAAAATAAAATTGTCATACCAACAGTCATTGAGGGTATCGTAGAAAATCAGGTAAATAATTTTCCACAGCAGCATATTTCCAGTCCTTAATGAGAATGTCATGTAGATGTTTCAATAATAGAATTTGGGCCTTAATTAATTTTCCCAGCTGCTGCTATAAAACAATTCAGCAGAAGACTGAAGCAGTTGGATGCCTTTTAAAAAACACAACACTATGAGCATAATTTCTATTACATTTTTCCCTCTTAATTTCATTTCCACAATGAATATTTTTCATGATAAATTTTCTGTTGCATGAGGGAAAATGCGTAGGATTATTTAATGAATCACGGCAGCAATTTATCCCTGGTAAGGAAGGAAAATAGCTCAGAACAGACCTGAGAGGGAAAGGTCAGTGCCAAATTTCCCTGCTCTTTTCTTCTGCCCATCTGTCATAGAGTCTTTGAGGATGGGAGGAATTCACTCAGCAGGGAAGACACAAAACATGGATGGTATGGTATCTCTGAAATTGGACCTTGATTGGTTGTGAGATGCCAGACTGTCAAGGTGAAACTTCTGTGACGGCAGGCACTTGCTGTGGCATTAATAGAATGGATCAACTCAGACATTTAACTTGCTTTGGTCTTAATTTGCAACCGATTGAACTATTTTAATGGTAACAGAAATATGCACGATTTTTTTGTACTAGGACATTCCTGTTGGGTAAATTGGTCTCATGTTATGTTAATGAAGACAGCACACTTGGAACCAGTGAGACAAACACACTGGATGGAACTAAAGTCATGCATGGCTAAAAGCTAAATTGAGAGCCCACAGGTCAGTTTCTGCATATTTTAAGAGACTGGCTAAGCCTGACAATTATGCAAATGAATAAAACCTCTGTGTGGATTTGGATGAGTGTGCATCTTAAAATTCATAGCTTAGATATAAATGTAGAATTAAAAAAATCACAGATATTTAATCCAGGGGTGTGTATGAATTACTGCAGCTGATTTTTTCCTATGGATTAAAATATATAACACTTGATGTTTATTCATGCTACTTTCAACATCTCACAGGTTACAGACAACAGGTCAGTGACATGATGAATATTCTAACAGCTCAAAATCCATCAAAATGACAACATGCTGAAAGTATTTTAAGGCAATCTGGCTTTTTCCTGCAAGCGAAAAACATTTAAATTATTTTTGGGAGTTGGACGGTTTTTTATTTCATTTCAGTGAATAGATGGTTTTCTGTCTTCTGCATCTCTGTTGGCCCTGTGATGGACTGTCTACATGTCCAAGGTGTGTCCCATCCAGGGACATGAATAAACAGATCTGTCAAGTTGTTCTGATTTATCTTTCTTTCACATTTGCAATTTAATGACTTAAGAATGTAAGGAGCAGGGCCTGTGGATATTTTCCCTGATTTCTCAAAGAAAATCCTAATTTTTAATTCCCAAATTGTCCCACTGCATGCTGGACAATAAAGGGATTTTCTATACTATTCTATTCTATTCTAAAATCTCTAAAAAAATCTGAATTTCTGTTATAATGGAAAACTCATTATTTTCTGTTTTATAATAAAAATGCAAAAAAACCACTTTTAATTTAAAGACTCTCAAAAATGCAAAAAACAACCGTTTTAAAGGTGTGGAGCACTCGTTTAATCAATACAATTGCAGATGTCTCTAGTAGGAATGAATACCTTGTAAGTCGTACTCTGGGGAAACAAAGCTCTGGTGCACCTGTTTCAGGAACTAGAAGTGAGCCACATCAGAGCTGAGCTTAAGACGGCAGGATTTGGAGTCTTATTTCCTGATATTTGGACATCTCTCTTCTGATTGGCTAACAGCAACACAACTCTACCACTGACTCTGTTTGCTCTGCAACGTTGACGTTTTATCTCCACAAATAACACAAGCCTGGAGGAGTTCTGCTGTGTTGTGGAGTTGCTAATGCTAACGGTTAGCATCTACTAGTCGAGACGTTCTCTGCTGTTTCCTGGACGCTAAACCAACAACAGCCTTCCCTGTCGTGAGTCAAGATGGGTGAGTCCATGAATGTTAAGTGACAGTGTGACGTAGATCTGTCAGGTTTTTCTAATCCTAGAGTTTCACCGTCTATTTTCTATCAAAAGCTAATGCAGGAGATAGGTGTAGGAGACTATTTTCATGTTCAGCCTGCATGAAAAACTCAGAGAGACGATTGTAATCAGAAAAAAAAAATAAAAATGTTTTTTCAGTGAACCACACCTTTAAATCAACCTGGGAGTGTTTTTTTTTTGTTTTAAATCAAGACTTCTGTTTATTGACCCATAAAGATCCATTTGACATGTTGATAAAAGATTTCAGGTTTACAAGATTTTAAAAAAGCCATGCTGAACACTAGTTCCCAGTAAATTAACGCATATTAATTTTATTTGATGTATTTTTTGAACATCACAACAATGAAAAACTTGTCTTTACTTGGATTTTGTTCACTTCCCTTTAAAAATCTTCAGGCTTACTCAGCTTTGTTGTGTCTTTAAAATAATGTTACACTTACATTTCTACTTTGTATTTTTTTTATCTGTACATAACATACTGATTGTATTTAATTAAACAACTTGCAGAGTCAGGTTTTGGAAGTAACCGATTACTTTCTGCTGTAATGCATGGGTGAGTCTCACCTCCCATCACTAATTGCAGCAGGTGTGCAGCTGATTGCTCCAGAGAGGAAACCTGCAGGTGCTGCTTTCTAATGATGCTCCATAGGTTTGCCCATGGTTTTTTTATTTATTTCTTGGTTTTCAACAAAAATATTAACGCTTCTTTTTGTGAATTATGATCTACTCACACTTATAAGGCTGTGAAGAACAATGATCACAACACTTAACCTCTCAGCCTCTGTTGACTCCAACCAGTCAGAAGTTGGCTATCAGAGAGTGCAGGAGTTGAGCCACCACTCCATTAAAGTATGCGTTATCATCGTTTTGGGAGTGATGATCACTTTGGGAAATATCGCAGTTCTCCTGGTTATTTCTTCCTCCGTGGCTGGCTGGTCAAGAAACTCCAGGTACTTTTTGCTTTCTCTCACTGCTGCAGACTCTGCGTTTGGACTGCTGGTCATGCCTCTGAACCTGTGGGTGAGTCTACTAAAGGACTACACTGAGGGCCCAGATGCTCTTTGTCATGTTGTGGCTTTTTGCAATGCCACCGTCTACTCCACCTGCATGTACACACTGGCCACAATAAGCCTGGAGAGATACATCGCTGTGTTTTACCCGCTCCAGTACTCAACTCTGATGACTAGAAAAAGGACACTGCTCCTGATTGCCTTCGCCTGGTGCTTCCCGCTCTTTTTACTGTCACCCATCTCATTTCCAGATGGCATAATTGAAGTTCACTTTTCTACTGCATCGCTGGTCTGCAATCCATCCTATTCCACAAACATCGTCTATTCCCTCAGCCTGACATGTTTAATATTTTTCCCTTGCTCTATCATCATGACGTATGCAAACCTGAGGGTGTGGTGCGCAGCCAAGAGGCAGAGACTGAAACTGCAAAAATATGGCTGTGCTCTTCGCAGCAGGCACAATGTGGCAGCCAGAGTGCTCGTACCTGTCATGGCGGTGTACTACACCTGTTGGACCCCCTGCATGGCAGCCATGATCTACAATGGTAAGCAAAGCATCACTGTTTTTGGGCTTTTTCAAGTGTGTTTCTGTTCAGAAGAGTTAACATTCTGGCTGTTGTCAATGAACAGCCTTTGTTTAGAGACATAGTGTTTACATAAGATGGCTATTGTGAACTATTGGCTTGCTGGAGTGCAGCTAAGATCAAAGCATACAATGTCAGCAGCGATCTACGAAAGGTCACATGAGTTAATGCAAACATTATTTTATAAACCGCATTGCTACAGATTTTCAATTGAGATTGTTATTTTGTTCAAAATGTTTAAAACGTGTGCCTAATTTGGCCTCTGGATATGCTGCTTAATGCTATTATTGAAATTTAAACTTATAAAAAAAAACCTCATGGATTTCCATGTGAACCAATGTCAAAGTTTATAAAATACCATCACATGAACCTCTATGAAAGTCTGGATGTCAGACCCAGATGGCAGCAGATGATGGAAAATTCCTTTTTCATATTGGTGCAACAGCTTTTGGGTCAATTTTTTAGATGTTTTGTTCAAGCGCTTGTTTGAAACCAAACAAGGTTTAAGGTTATCAGCTGTCAGGATATGTAGTTAATACATACACAATTTAATGACTTAATGATGTTTGAAAACTCTTCAAACCACATAATTAAATTGTAAAATGTTGATCTATGAGAGACTTATTAAAAAATAATTTCTCATTTCTCATGAATGAATAAATATATATGTTTATTTATGCTTAATTTTTCAAATAGTACTTTCAAGCACTTTCTCTGTTAAACCATGTGTTTTGTTTGATCTTAGCCATTAAAGCTGCAGCGGCAAATTTGGAAAACAAATTAGCTTAAAACATTTTTTTCATGCCTCTTAACGTTCTAATATAGTATAGCTATGAATATTTTGTGGAGATAAAAAAAAATGAAGTGATTCTCTCGCATTTGTCTAAAAACCTCCACCAATAACACGTTTTAGACCGAAAGCAACTATTGGACCATCCAGTTGTTGGTCTCGCAGAACCGCCGCACTTCCCTGGGTCCTCCATTCATTACACACTCATGTATTTAGCAACAGAACACCACTGGTGTGAGAGGTTCTCTGCTCAATAATATCAGAGAAGGAGAAACAGCCGGCTGCTACCACTTCAACTTTAGGACAAACTACCAGAGTCCCAAAAAGAAAAACACCATTTGAAGTCACGGACAACAAAAGACGTTTGGACCTAGAAAACAGCGACTGGTGTTTAGCGCTCTCTGGTTTCCTCTTGAAATGTAGGTGTCCAAATCTGGCAGAAGTGTCTCAGGGAAGACCGTGTTTGCATTCAAAACCTAGCTTGTTCTGTAGATTTGCTAAAGCAGCTTTAACTGACTAGCTGTTAGCGCATCAGTCCTGTTGGATTTAAAATCTGGACAGAAGTTTATCTGCAACTATTAAGATAGGAACTATTTCTAACTTTCGCTCAAAAACATCTGAAAGACTTTTTGCATTTCACAGTGAAGGATGAAGAATTTCATAAATTTCAAGCAAATGCATCGTGTGGGTGTGTCTGTCACAAGTAACATTAGTTTTATATCATGAGTTGATTTTAAAATGATCGAGAAGTAACACATTAAAAATAGTGTAACAGCTGTGTTTTTTATTTATAGCTCGAATCAAGTCAAATAATAATAAATAATATCCATCCATCCATCCATCCATCCATCCATCCATCCATCCATCCATCCATCCATCCATCCATCCATCCATCCATCCATCCATCCATCCATCCATCCATCCATCCATCCATCCATCCTCTTCCGCTTATCCGGAGTCGGGTCGCGGGGGCAGCAGCCTAAGGAGAGAAGCCCATAATAATAATAATAAATAATAATAATGATAGATAAAAAATTATTTAAGAACAGTAAAAACCAGACATTGATTCCTTTGGGATTAAGTTGTGCCTCAAAAACAAAACACTTAATGGCCTTTTCCTCCATCAAATCTGTCAGTTTTTTGCCAGGACTGTGGGCGGAAAGGCTGTCAGAGATATTTATGCAATGATGGGCATGAATGTACTGATTCAAGGCCAGTTATGACTCAGACTTTTTAACTTTTCTCATTTACCCTGGCCATGTGCTGTCTCAAAGTAATCAGTCTGAAAGTGGAGTTGCAGCTGAATATTTTTAGAAGAGAAGTCCTTTTTTTTCCAAAGGAGGCTCTAATCTATCTGATACGGCTGAAAATCCCTGCAAAATGACAGTCAAACTGCAGAGCGTCACCCTCTCTAAATGATTGTGAGCCTCGCTGTAAAGCACTTTATTATGTGCCATTAAATCTCAACTAATTTTAGACTTTTAGATTAGGGCCATAAATGTCATTGCGTTGGATGAAAAAAACTCTGAGGAGAATTTCTCCTGTTTATCAGCTACATTACATGCTCATCACAGGCAAATGCATTTACATTTTAGTTATTTTAATTGTAACTTCTAAATATTTCAGACACAAAGTGATAAAATACTGATATCCATCAGTGCTTAAAGCAGAAATATGGCATTTTTTCCCCCAGAAGACACCATCTAGAGGTGGAAAAATGCATTGCAGAGCAGAGCCTGGGCTATAAGATCATATAAATCATTTTATGTGCTCCAAACACAACTTAAACTACAAATAAATGAATCATGACAACTCACTCTTAATGAAGAAAAGAGAAAAAAAAATCTGTTTTTGTATTATGTTTACTAGTTGATAGAAGGCAGGCAGTAACGTTATCCATATGAACTTTATTACAGCAGGAGGGACAAGCATACACACAGCAGAACTTCCCCTGAACTCTACACTACACCTCTCTATATATATTAGCAGTGCTCTGCTGCCACCGTGTTCAGTTCAGTACACATTTATAATGTTCCATGTCCATTTACACTTCATCAATAACACATATACTAATAATTACACATCCGAACAAATCCCACAATGGTTACCTTTATGAGACCAAAGTAATCAAATAGACCTTGTTACAGAAATATACTCAAAGTGTGGGTGAGTCATCTGTGCCTCACTAACATTATTTTTGATTAAAACAAATTGCTTGGGCGCAAATATATATGTATATATATATATATATATATATATAGACTTATCGTCCATAAGAAATGTCGATAATTCTGCATCCATCTAGGAACTTTTGCAATTGCTCGTGCACACTCTGTGATTGGCTTCTGTACATGAGAGGCAGTCTATGTTGCTCTTGGCTAATGCCGAGTGCCACTCAATTCAAATTGCATGAGGCTCTATGGACTTATTGCCTACGTATCACAACACAGGGTCAGACTATCACTTTTAAGGAATTTTATAAAATCATACATAATTCCTGAAAGGTGGAATACTCCAGATTACTTCTTTAAATGCAAATTTTAAAAAATGGACATAAATCTCAATCCTCTCTGATAATCTTCAGGTCTACATCACCCAGCTGTGCTATTTGTCTGATTCTACTATTCTCTGACCCACAGCAGTCTCAGGCAACACAGTGCCAGAGTGGGTTGAGTTTGTCGTGGTGTGGCTGCCAACATCCAACGGTTTCCTCAACTGCATCTTCTACTTCTGGATCAACAGAAACTTTCGCAGGAAGTTTCACCTCATCCTCCAGAGACTGGCCTTGGTCCTGTGTCCTGAAATTGCCAACACGCTCGGGTGGAACAACTCTTCAGCGCCGCAGTTTGTATCAGCAGTTTGGGAAAACGCCAGCGTTCATGAGCGCTCCTCCAGTGTGTCGTCCACCTGCACACTGCTGAGTGTGGCCTAACGTCTTAAAACACAGGAAGCACCACAAGAATTGCAAAAAGAACATGATCAGTGATGTTCTCTTTGTGGTCCTGGTGGGTTTTGATGAGGTCTTGACATTTCTCTAATGTGTGTGTTAAAGGTAAGCGATGAGGGTTTAATGGTTTTCAACACTAATAGTTTGAAATTCTGATGGCAAGAATAAGACAACACTGTACAGTCTGTCATTATAATGAGTTTTTTCCATTTTATATTATTTTTTAACAAATTTCAACCTAGAAATAGTGTTCAGCTACTGGAACACAAGGTCCCTTTATTTGACCCCTGAACCTTCTGTTGCCAGGATTTGAGTTTTGATCCAACACGGCTTCTTAAACCACATTTTTATTTCTTTTTATAGCAAGTATCACCCTTTTCTGCACTCTATATTAATATGCAAAAATTTTTATTACATCAGCTTATTTAGATCTTTATTCAACATTAACGCTCCATTTCATATGAGATTATATTTGTGAACTTTGCTAACTGATTTCAGACACTTTGAACAACTGAGACCAGCAAACTCTTCTTCAGTTTAAACTGTTTGTCAAAGACTTTGGCGTACAATGGCTAAAAGAAGTTAACCTTTAAATCACAGCATTTCACTGCATGCAAGGAAAAAAGTAATTAAGCACCTTGACTGAAGAAAGGTCAGCGTGTTTGTGTGGGGCAGAGATAACTTGTGCTGGAAAGATCTCGGCCGTAGTATTTCTAAACAAACAAACAAAAAAAAAAATGCTGCAGGACTGACTCTTCAGTATGTTTGTGCTCAACTTGGCCAGGAACCTTTTCAGCGTCAGTGTGAAAGTTGATTCAGAGCTAAAGAGTAATTTTCTAAAAAGCATCTAAAAGAAGTATTTTATGCCATTCATTTTAGATAGCTGCTTGGTATAACCATCAGCATCAGAAAACAATGTTTATGACTCAGCGATGGCCTTTTCTATGTGTATATATAATGTTTCTAACGTCTAATAAGAAAAAATGTATCCGTTTCTAGATAAAATGTGAAATAAAGCATGATGCCTTTGTATTTGAGTGGAAGTGTTGGTTCCTTGCAGAACTGTGATATAAAAGTAAAATGTTCATAAGTTTGTGTATTCCATCTTCACAACAGCATAAGAGCCGATGCCTGGCTGTTAGCTTGCTTTGTCCCAACTCAACAACAAGCGAGGGCGCCATTACGCACGAGGCGAGGCTCGGGCTCGTACATACACGGTTAGATCCCAGGTCGGGTTCAGTTATAACTTTTGTTGTTTTGGAGCGAGACGCTGAAGCCGCGTCCTGCTTCCTTCCACCAATCAACGCGCTCCTCAGTCCCGCGCGCGTCCAAGACAGCCGAAATATCGCGTGTGATCTCGTGAGAAAATATGTCCTTTACAGAAAAGGATCAAAAAAGCAAATTTTTAATTTTATTTTCCAATACAATTTATTTTAATGGTCTAAAAGACTATAATAGGACGTAGATATCCACGGTATTATAGGTGATGACCCCTTTAATCCTTGTCAAATTGGCATCAAACATAAAAGCAGTTATTTTACTGAAGCTGCTCATTAATTGACACTAGATCACCATTGAATCCATCTGGTGTCTGTACAGTGTGGCTCACTAGTTTTGCTGCAACAAAGAAGGACTTGTTAAAAATATTTCTCTCTTTCTCACCTGAGAGAAGCTCCCTTCCATGGCCTGGAGCATCTTTAAGGAACCCCTGGACACTCCCTGTTCACCACCCTCCCACCAGGAACCCTGAGGAATTCTGGAGTCTGAACAAAACAGACTGACAAACTGCCTCTTGCCTCGAGCTGTTTAAACATTATTACACACATAAACACCTGATTTAGACACATAAGGAGCAATAAGCAATATAACCTGCTTTATTACCCTAAACAATCCATATATTGTTTCAGTTTGCATTTTTACGTTTGTTATTTTTATGACTGTTCATTATTTTGTATTTCTGCATTTGAAGCTCCTGAATGCTACCAAATGTGACTTCCTGCAGGACCAGATCTGTTTTGTAGTTTGACATTTTGTGTATTCATTAGTGTTTAATTAAATTATGTTATTTATATATCAGATAAATAACAGGTTGAGCCACATTGATACTCATTTAAACATGTCTAAATGATCAGAACCTTAGAACCTGCTTCTATGTTTGATCTTTAATTAGAAACATATTTTGGTGTATGAATAAACAACAGGTTTATATTAAATATACATTAAGTAAAACTGAAGTGAGACAACCACAATAAATCTTAAAAAAGTCTAAATCTGGTTATTTTTGTAAAAGAAAGATGGTGTTTTGTAATGTTTTTTTTTTGCTCATGTTCCTGCACAATGATGCTTAACGAACAGCTCAGAGATAAAACATAAGTAGTGCTTTTATTGGTCGGCGTCCTTCAGAATCTTTTATTTATCCCAATTTCTGTGAAATGTTGTGACAAATTAGAGTTTTTAGGCACTTCTCGGAACTGCTAACCTCATACAGCACTTTCTATACAGACTTAAAACTTGTCACTTCTTATTTTTCTGACTTTAACGAGTCCTTGTGTGTCTGAAAACAACAATAATACATCATCCTTCCAACAAAATAAAAACAACGCTGAAATGCTTTTGTTGACTTTAGAGCTTTTTCAGCAGAGATCATCTTTGTTCTTGTGGCATCCAGAGTGCTTTTGGGTTTTTTTCCTATGCGGTTGTTGCCAGACAGGTCTCCGAGGAGGGCGGTGGAGTGTTGTGCATTAGCACTTTGAGTTCTCCTTGAGGACTGTTGCTAATAGAGTTGACAGACAGACGATTCAGTCACGAGGAATAATGGTCATCTGATGTTCATGCAGACCCAACATCATGTCCTTAAGAGCTTGTTATTGTTCACTTGTGATAATTCCTCACATCAAGGCCACCATGGCAGCAGATGGCTCATGGCTTCATGAGGACCAGGAGACACAATCCAGCTGCAGCAGGATTGTGAGACTCTTTAACGGACTTAATCTGCTTTTTATGCATTTGGACAATGAGCTTTGAAGGTGTATTACTTTGAAATGTCACTGAAAACCATCTCATTGTGCCTTTTTTATCAGCAACAAACCATCACAGCTACAGATTTGCAGGATGTTGTTCATCCTCTGCATGAAGCCATGTTCTCCACATGTGAGATGGACAGATTTATTGTGCTCTTTTGTCTATAAAAACCTGGAGATAAGCTCAGAGTGGGTGCACAAGACAGAATGAACAATTTTATAAAGTAGATTGATCAAACTAGTATAAATCGACATTGTGGTTGTAGTGCCATCTTGTGTTTGTAGGAAGTAAAGCAGAAAAATGCATTTATTTTTTCATTTCATTTAAAATCAATTTTATCTTTATTTATTTTTAGAACTTACATGGTTTTACTTTGTGTTAAGGTTAAAAAAGCAATGATTAAACTATAAAAATATTATTTTTATATGTTTTAATCAACAGGAATAATTGGATCAGATTATTAATAGACACCAGCAGCTTTAATGGGCAGAAAAGGGTGAATCACTGGTGGTACTTTGTGCAGCGTGTGTTTTGCTGGCCAGCTACTCTGACCTGTATGAGGGCTTTTTGTGGAGGTTGCAGATGGAAAGGCTTTTATTTCAATAATGGGCCTTCCCTGCTCTTCTCCACTTACATCTCTTTCCAGGAAAAATAACTCAGGGGAGCAGGCAGATTATATGCAGGACATGACTGCGATTCGCTTTTTGCCAGAACTTAAAAAAAGAACTGTTTTATTTTAAAAGGGTATTAACTGGAAAGTTTGCTCTTCGCTTGTTTTTACATAAAACCACAATTTGAGATTTTTATTTAACCTTTATTTAACCAGATGAGTCGACTGAGAACTCATTCTCATTTACAACGACGATCTGGCCAAGAGGCAGCAGCAACAGACACATAGTTAGCTTTACACAAACAGATAAGATAAAAAAAATGCAGATAAGATAAAAAATGCAGATAAAGATAAAAGAGCTAGACATAAAAACAAAGGACTGTTCTCATATATAATATGTACAAGCCATCAAAACAGACTTAAAATAATCTTTAACCAGAACCTTCTAGAAATTCCAAAGACCAGATATAAAAGTCGAGGTGATCGCTCTTTCCAGGCTGTTGCACCCCGACTTTGGAATGAACTTCCTTTATCACTACGTGTTACTGACAGTGGGGTCACCTTTAGAAAGCAGCTGAAGACCCTTTTGTTTAAAACTGCTTTTACTTAAATCTTTTATGTTTTATTTGTTTTTTCTTACTTGTATTTATAATAATCTTTCATTTGTTTTATCATTTTTATAATTTTATGACTTTCTGTTTTCTGATTTTTAATGATTTTATGATATTCTGTTGTTTTGTTTTAAGATCATTTTATGATGACTATCTTGTGTTTTGTTGATCTTTGTGAAGCACTTTGTGATTCTTTGTCTGTGATAAGTGCTATACAAATAAAATTTACTTACTACTTAAGTACTCAGAAGCACGCACATTGATCAGAAACTATTGAATGCAATGAATTATTGAAGGTAGATAATGGAACGTAGGTAGTGAGCTTTAGTGATTTTTGCAGTTCATTCCAGTCATTGGGAGCAGCAAACTGGAATGAGGAGCGGCCAAAGGAGGTGCGAGCTTTGGGAATAACCATAGAGATTAGGTTACTGGAACGTAAAATGCGCTGGTTGTTGGAAGAGATGAGTAATGAGCGAAGATATGACGGTGTTCTACCGATTATTGTTTTGTATATAAATTGATACCAATGTAACAACCTGCGGGAATGGAGTGATGGCCAGTTAACGAGTGTGTACAGATCACAATGATGAGTAGTGAAAGGGGCACCAGTGACGAAACGGATTGCTGAGTGATAAATGACATCGAGTTTATGAAGAAGTTTTTTGGAAGCAGTCCTATAAATGATGTCACCGTAATCTAAGATGGGAAGGATTGTCATTTTGACCAAGGTTTGCTTTGCAGAATGAGTAAAGGATGACCTGTTGCGGTATAGAAACCCAATCCTTGACTTTAGAGAGTAATGAATTAATGTGAATGTCAAATGAAAGTGTGCTGTCAAGCCAGATACCCAGATACTTATAGGAACTGACAAGTTGTAGTTCTGTACCAGCCAGGGAAACAATACTAGGGTGGCAAGTTGATTGCGGTAAGTTACGGTTGAAGATCATGAACTTTGTTTTACTTGTGTTTAAATGAAGGTGAAGGTTGGAGAAGGCATGTTGAAGACAATTAAAGTTGTGCTGCAAGGAGGACAAAGCTGCATTCAAAGAAGAACTGCATGCATATAAAATGGTGTCGTCCACATATAAATGTATATGAGAACTGTCGACAGCATGAACAATGTTATTGATATAGATTTTGAATAAGGTTGGGCCCAGTATTGACCCTTGAGGAACGCCCATAGATAGAGGTAGAGGAGCAGATTGGTAACCCTCTGTTCTCACTGTTTGCGTACGGTCTAAGATATAACTTCTAAACCATGCCACGGATGCCTGAGAAAGTCCTATATGTTTGAGCCTGCTAAGTAAGATGTTATGGTCTACAGAGTCAAAGGCTTTAGCCAAGTCAACAAACACAGCCACACAATATTCCTTATTGTCAATGGCACATGTGATGTCATTTAGCACTTTAAGTGTTGCAGAGACACATCCATGGCCAGTTCTGAAGCCGGACTGCATGGGGGTAATAATACTGCTGGATTCCAGACAGTGAGTTAGCTGTTTGTTGACTAACTTTTCAATGACTTTGGAGAGGCAAGGCAAGATAGAGATAGGCCTATAACAGCTTAGGTCTGAATGATCTCCCCCGTTAAAAAGTGGAGTAATAGATGCAAATTTCCAGTCCTGCGGAAATGCACCAGTTTGTATGGACAGATTAAATAGATGGGTAATAGGTGCAGCAATAACATGTGCTGCAATTTTAAGAAAGAAAGGGTCAAGAGTATCCAATCTGGCTGATTTATGAGGATCTAACCTGAGTAACTCGTCAAGTACCTCATCTACCTGAAACAATTGAATGGAGAAACAGGAATTGGTTGCGGAGAAGGAATCATTGCATATAGCTGAGTGGAGGTCAGAGACCCCAGAGACAGGTGAAGCTGTAGCAAGGGCATGACCAGACTTGATAAAATGATTATTGAAGGAATTTACCATTTTAGTTTTATGAGACAATGCCCTCAGATTTGAATGCATTTGGCAGGTGTGCGGACTTACAGGTATTTTACATAGTCTTGACAGTCTGCCAGAACTTTTTGGGGTCAGAACTACTCATCGGAAACTCCAGAGCCATTCACTCTGATTTAAAAATGTAGTTTTCAACCTATAAATCTGTTTATTTCCATTATTTATATTTCCTTATAGCTTCTTTTAAATAGCAGTTTGACCTTGAATAGACATGTTTTAAAAGATCAGTTATTTCCTAATTTGAATTTTTAAGACATTTGAATAGAAATGAAGGTGCAACAGCAGTCAGGAGTTCTCGTCTACCCACCAAAAACGGTTTTAAATGAATATCTTTAGCTACATTTATTTTTATGAAGAGGAATTCTGGCTGCTTTTTTCTCATTATACAAACGTTTCTGGAGTTTTCATCATGTAGGAAAACTGAAACAAACAATCAGAATCAGCAGGTTGATTCAAAAAGAGCTTTAATGATCGGAAACATCAGAAACCAAAGAGAGAACTAATATTTATCTTCAAAACTGACAATATTCAGTTGGACGACTACAAGTATTATAAGAATTAATGTGAAAGAAGCCCCTCCCACAGAAGATGATGATACCTGGAGTACTTTTTAATGTTTTTAAAATCATAAATTACAAATTTCTATTGATCTAAAATGTTATGTGATTGAATGCTGTGTTATAATAACCACCTGAGAACAGAATAACGCCCATCTAAGACTTCAATGTTATCTGGGAAACGCCTCACTTGTCAAACTCTACCTCAAAAAAAAAAACACATACAAGTCTATGGTAAATAAATCTAACCCAACAATATTGCACCTGTATATAAAAAAAAAAGATGCAAAACAATGACAGAGTGTTTAAAAAAAATCTGATAAATAACCAAAAGCGTGATGGAAGAAAAACTCAAATAACAAATTTCATTTAGAAGAAAATCTCTTTTAATGTCAGCTATAATATTTGACTTTTAAAACTAGGATGAGTTATTAAGCCTGAAATTATATTAAATAATCACAATTATTCTCAAAATGGAACAAATAAAGAATTAACAGAGTTTTATAAAATTGGACAGATTAATTGCAGCAAGCAACAAATTGAATAAAACTTTGTTCATGGGAGTAAATACACATTTAGGAAGAAATGAGCTCATGAATCTAACAGATTTGTGGAGCAGTTTTACTTTTCACCTTATAAAACCTACGAAATTGCATTATGGAAGTTAGAATGCACCCCTTGTAAACAGACAAAACCATACTTTTTAAACTGCTGCTCTCTGCAGACGAGGCAGACAGTCCTGATCGTCAGCATGAGAAGGGTTTGGTTCAAATAATCCAAGGCCTCGGAATGAAAAGAATGAGGTGAAAACAGAACTCCAGCACTCAGGACGACTTCTGTTCAAACACGAAAAACCGATACACGACACCAACAACAGCTGCGATGGCGGCAGGTACCAACCACATGGCCCAGGAGCTACAGCAAACAAGACACAACAAATATAAACACTTAATCCACATTTACAACCAGCTGTTAGTACTGCTCCCTTTGCATATGCAGAATTATCAGAGAATATGAAAACACATTTGGACTTAAAACACAAAACAGACTCACCTGGACTCTCCTGAATTTGTGACTTCCAACTGTGGGGACAATAAAGGTCATGAATTCAAAATGATACTAGAGTCAAAAACAACAGCTTCAGTCAAAATAGTTGACTTACCTTTTTATTTTCCTTTTTTCTATCATCCTGCAAAAGACAAAAACTTTTACTATCGTAATATGGTGCAGAGAACCGGTCAATATTAATAAACATGTAAAAAAAACACATTCCATCACAAAATAATCAAAGCTAGAAATAAACACATAAATGCATGCAGAAAAAGATCCTTACTTAATCAGTCACATGCATGATATTTGCAAACACTCTCATTAATACGAGACCCGACATAGAAAGCTCTTTAAAGCGTTTTGGTCTGTTGTACATTCCACAAGGTTGTCAGTAATTATGCAATCATAGATTTTTGTGTGTGGCAGGTTTTATTATTTTTTATTTTACTAGGAAAAAGTGTGATAAACTTGCCAAAACACGCAATGTTAAATGTATTTAAGCCATTTGCTGTTCAATTAAAGACAAACTGGACAGATTTCTAAAAGTAGAGTTTCTAAAAGTATAAAATCTGTCCGGTTCTTGGTTTGATTTATACAGACATGGAACATACAACAACAGCATTGTTTCTCACTAGACGCAGAACTACAGCTCACTCTCAGGTGATCACCCTCATGATCACCCTTATTATAGTGTAACAAACTAATTTGATGCGTTCCCATGCATGTTTCTGAACGCCTTTAAAAGCGTGTCAAACTTAAGTCTTGTGATGCACAAACTTGTGATTTGTACAACAAATGACTACTTATTGACACCAGTTTTTGGTTTTAAACAGCATAGTGAGAGAGAAGCTACTACTCTCATGCTTATTAGAAGAATAGGAGCAAAGTAACGCTATAGCACATGTGGGAAATTCACTTTTCTTACCATGTGAAGTTCCCCAATGTAGAACTGCTGAAGCATCTCCCTGGCATCTGATGAATGACCCACATCCTCAAAGCTCTCTGTGGCATCAGAACCTCCCTGCTCCAGCAACACCTCCTCACCTCCTGGATGCTGATGAATGACAAACATTTAAAAGTTAAAACAGAAAGTCATAATAAAATGACCCAAGATGCTGATTTAGTAGAAAACGTTCAGCTCATTCAGAAGCATCTGATAATCAAGTATTAGGTTTCAGACACATCAGTGCATGTTTAAAGGACTCAACACAAACTACAACTAACACAAAGTTCAAGATCAGCTTCTAAATTCATGCTGTGTCACTGTATGCAGTCACGTGGTGGAGGGCACAAAGTACAGACAGAAAAGTTATGTTTTAATTTAAACATATCAAAGAAACAGATTCAGTTGACTGAAGGTTGACTGTAAAACTTGTTTTGATTTTTAGCAATAAATGTTATCCTGGAAGACATCGCCTGGAAAACACAAAATTACACGACTCCAGGAAACCTTTAGTCATTTCAGGAAGTAGTTTCCAAGAACATGACATAACCAAACCCAGAGTCAAATTCATAACTTGAGTAGATCAATGTTAGAATAAACGCAACCAGCTGATAGAAAGTGCTTCTTTCTTACCTCTTCTAGGAATTTTGAGATGTCGTATACTTTGTCATGAATAATGAGCCACGTATCATTGATCACATTGTGTACTCTAACATCTTCTAACGTGTAAAACTTCACGCCAACATCTGACGTTTCACCTTTGTTCTTATTACTGGTGTTTCTAGCAGATCCGCTGTCCGTGTAAAGCTTTTTCTCGCCCATTCCGACGTCTGCACAAAAATAATGTATGGTCAATGATATGCTAGTTGTTCTTAGCTAGCTAACTCCGGTAGATCAGCCTTCCTTCCTGTTTGAACAAAAAAATGAGCGCTTCTGAATTATAGAAAGCTCCAGTTGTCACCGCAAAAAGAGACAAATGAACAAAAATGAGACTCTGACACCAAGAAGGTTACGAAATCGCTAAACATTCTACTACGATACATCAGCAGACATGTGAAGCAGACCAATCACGTCCTGTTATTTTACCAGCCAACCCAGGCTCGACCAGTGGCCAACCAGAGCGCGAGCTTCTGGGTGCTAGCCAATCAGATTGAGCCTCTTTCAGCTCAGGACGCCGAAGAAGCATTGACGGGAATGCGCATGCGCTACGTGTCCTGCACATGCGCATACGTCTGTCTTTGGCCATGTGTATTTTAAACTAATGTAAGAAGGTAGTGTTTTAAAACAAACAATAAAGAATGTGAAATAAATGAAAACAATTATAAAGACCTAAACCTGCACCATTCTCAGTGTTTCTGATCAATAACTAAACGATCATTTTAGACGGACTGAAATAGAGGCCCCTGCCCTGTGAGGCATGTATGCTATTGATAAGCAACAGGATCAGCTATGACCGGGGCAGATATGTTCACTTATTTTCCTTTATTTCTGTTTTTAACATTTTGTCATATTATTGTTTGACTTTCTTATGTACTCCACACTGTGTATTTTGTTTTACACTGTAACGTATTGTCTTCTTACATTTTTTACATATTACCTTTAAAGTTAAATTTTGTAATCTTATGTTTTACACATCTTCATAATTTTATTGCTTTTCCGACTACATTGTCCCTTTCCTAAAATACCAGAAAGTATATTTTTTCCCCTTTCCTCAGGCATAAAGTACCGCAGCCTGAAATGTTGAACCACCAGATTTAGGCAAGGCAAGGCAGCTTTATTTAGCACATTTCAAACACGGAGGCAATTCAATGTGCTTTACAGAGCAGGAACAACAGAAACATTAATCAAAATAATACACAAAGAAATCGTTCAAACAATTAGATAGAAGGCATAGTCAAAAGTTTAGCAGTTACAGTGCAGAAGGTAAGAATAAGAATAATAAGAATACCTTTATTTGTCCCTCAGTGGGGAAATTGCAGTATTACAAAAGCACAAGTACAGTAAAGTAAGGTGAAGTAAGTAAAATATAAGTAGTACACAAACAATATCACACAAAAGGATTTAAAGGTGTCCAAGAATGCAATTAATCAACAACCTAAAACAGAGCTTTGAGCCTCCAAAAAGCATAAAAAATTTTTTTTGGCTTTCATCTGTCCCAGGAGCCCTGATACAGGCCATTCTAAACCCCCTTACTCAGGCCTTCAGTGAAAAGAGCTGTTTACCCCGCCCACTCGGCCAGAACATGGTGATTAGTTGGTTTCCCCAGAAGGCCTCAGACACATGCAGGTTTGAGGAGGCGTGGTTCCCCCTTATGATGTGTTAAGGAAGGCTTTCTCAGAACAGCAGGTTTTCTCTCGCCTTTTTCAACTTTCTCATTTACATAAAAAGTAGGTCACAGTCACACACGGCTTTGACTTTTTGTCATGCTACTGTTGACCACCCAAGCTGTCGTATTCAACAACAACAAGGAAAATGTTGGTTTACATTCTAGGTCCCCTAAATAACTTGAATTAAAAAGTATTGAATTGTGAGTTTGATAATTATTGCACATAATAACAGTAGTAGTAGTAGTAAGTATTGCACATGTATTGGAAGGTGATGACAGTTGTAATAGTAACTTACAGATGTATACATATTAGGAGTGACCATTACAGAGTCTAACAGCTGCGGTATCTCTCCTTCAAACAGCGAGGGTGGATCAGTCTGTCACTGAAGCTGCTCTCCGGGGCAGACAGGTCGTCCTGCAGGGGGTGTGACTCATGGCCCAGCATGGATGGAAGTTTAGCCAGAGGACAGCCCAGGACAGAGCTGGACTTCCTGATCACCCTGTCCAGCTTCTTCCTCTCTCTATCTGTGATGCTGCTGCTCCAACAGACCACACCGTACAGGATGGCTGGTGCCACCACACAGTCATTGAAGGTCTTCAGGAGTGTCTCCTTCACTCCAAAAGACTGCAGTCTCCTCAGGAGGTAGAGCCTGCTCTGACCCTTCCTGTACAGTGCGTCCGTGTTGTGAGACCAGTCCAGTTTATTGTTCAGGTGAACACCCAGGTATTTTTACGAGTCCACTCTCTCAATGTCCGTTCCTTGGATGTTCACTGCACCGGTGAAGGCACAGCAGGCCGACGTCTTCGAAAATCCACCACCATCTCCTTTGTTTTCCCCGCATTGATCAGGAGGTGGTTTTGCTGACACCAGTCCACAAAGTTCTGCGTCAGTCCTCTGTACTCCACAGTTTACTGGTAACGAGTCTGAATAAGCTGCAGTTGCTTTACAGCTGTTTTGGGAAGACCAGTCAGAAGACCATTGCAATAATCTAGTCTGCTGGAGATGAACGCATGAATAAGTTTCTCTAGGTCTTGTTTCGACATGAGACCTCTGAGTCTTGCTAATTGATGGAAATAAAACGCTGATCTGGTTATAGCCTTAATGTGACAGAGTCAATGGTAACAACAAGGTTTCTAACCTGAGTCTTAGTCTTTATTCCTTAGAGCCAAGTTGAGCAATAACTTCCATCCTTGTTTTTTTTATTCCCAAAGACAATAACTTCTGTCTTGTCTTTGTTTAACTGAAGGAAACTTGACTTCATCCAGTCATTGACTTGCTTTAGGCACTGACAGAGTGAGTCTAGGGGACCATCATTAGGTGATAGAGCTAGGAAGATCTGGGTGTCATCTGTATAACTATAATAGACAATGTTGTTGTTGTATATGATCTGAAAATAATTTTTCCTACTATAATCTGTCTTTAAAATGAATGCAATTTTATTGAGAATTTCATAAACTTTTAATCAGCATTTTATTGATTTTAACTGTGTTTTTGTCTTGTGTCTCATCTTTTCCTGCTGCAGCACATCTCAGATGTTCTTGCTGGATGACAAATAAAATGGAATTGAACTGATAAAATTAGTTGGTGAAAGCATTCAACATGATCATGTTTTTTTAGTGTTTATAGTTGCAGGTAAATACAAAAGCCTATTCAACAATGATAACATATGTTAAATAAATGACAAACTATGAAATATGTGAAAGGGTCAATCACAAGAGGTTGATATTAGCCTAGAACTCTAGACAGATATTAGCCAAAGCAAAATGAATTGTCTCTGCATGTCTTTGTATTCACATGGCTTGCCAGGCTAGCTTTATTTAACTGTAAGAATGAAAGTTGGCAAAATTAATAGAAATTTTTGAGAAGTAACAAAAACATATAAAAATGTTCTGTATGAATGCAAGAAAAAAAACAGCATATCCACTGTAAAAAAATAGACAGGAAACTGATAAATAACTTTAGAAACTTGACAAATGCCTGTCAAAACTTTCTTTGAGATTTAAATAGATTGCACAAATGGCTGTTTCAAATACATTGCAAAAATTTTTAGAATCATTAGTAGACCTGCAAAGTGCAAACTATCTTAGGCGCAATACTGACAAAAACCATAGTGCATGTGTCCCTTAAGTCTCCATTGGCTGGAGTGCTATGGTTCTAAATTATCCTGTCTTTTGATCTATGTAATGTTTTATTATTTTTATTATCAATTGTAGATTAACTTTCTTCTTAATTATGGGGCTGATTGCTAGACGAAAAGTACATTTTACGCCCATCATGTTTGTACAATTATCGCGTGGCCTGAAGGGGGCAGCAACGCGCTCTTTGCTTCACACTGGAGTAGAAGAAGAAGGGGATGACGGGATTGTAATGGCCGCCTTCTTGTTCGTAAACATTGACGTTGTGTTTACGAAACCCGCGATTTAATTCTTTTACGGGACTTCTCAAGTCCAAAATTTCTCAAACACAGGTTTGTCATTTGGTTAATATGACACACTGAAGTTTTTGTTGGAGTATTTTGTTTTACATCTAAAGAAAATCGCTGGCCTTTTCTGTAGTCTGCTTTTATCGTGACTGGAGCAGTTAGCATTAGCATTAGCCTCTCATACTGAGGTACGTTAAACCCGTACTAGTCATGAGGCTAGATAATCGTTTAATTTAAATGTTTTTTCGTGGGTCATGTACAGAAAATAAGATCTGACACGTCAAACTGGGCGTAGCGCATAATGAAAACGTTAGAAAGTAGTAGATGATGACTAAATGGTTTGTTGGTGAGGCTGAATTTTTTATCTAAAATAGTTTGTGTATTTGGCAGACGCTTTTATGAGGTAACAATGCAGTTACTATTGAGGCAAACAAAGAACTATTTAGAGATTTGAAAGGGGAAACGTGTTCAGTGGCTGAATTTAGAAATCAATGAACCCTTCAGACATAAAACAAAATAATACTTATTTACATTAGACGTTTGAATAATTAAAAGTTAATATAATTTACAAAATGGAAAATGCAATTGAAATATCACTGAACTTCTTACATTACATTTAAATGTTTTGTTTTATTGACATACGTAGAAGCCACCGTCACAATTTAGTATATCTTTTTTTTAAATTTTTTTATTTTTTACCTTTTTTGTGTTTACGTATTTTCCCCACAGAACATGGATGACGAGGACATGTCCATGCACAGGCTGGAAGGGACGGATCCGACAGCTCAGGTTGGTGGCTTGATGGTAAAGAAGAATAAGAGTGCTGCTGCAGAACCCCATGTTTTTCGGGCACCCACACCGCGTACATCTTTGTTGGGCTTGGATCTGCTAGCTGCCCAGAAAAGGAAGGAGCGTGAGACTAAAGAGCAGGAAGATTCTAAAGATGACGAAAGAAACAGAAAGAAGTCAAAGGTTTCCTCTTACAAAGACTGGGAAGAAAATAAAAGTGACTCTGGTTCAGATGAAGAGGACGACGACACAACTTGTGCCAAGAAGGAGAGGTAAATTCTGTTAGAAATTTCTGGAAAATGTATGAAAAGCTTTGACTACTCATGAACAAATTCAGATTTGCTATAAAGAACAAACCTTTTTAAAAATAATTTTCTTCTAGCAGGAAGTATCGTGTGACCGGCTCAGAGACGCCCTCTAACCCAGGAGGGGTCAGTGAAGAGTTCAAACGCAGACACCAGCAACGAGAGAAAGACAGGCGTGAACATGGAGTCTACGCCTCCTCCAAGGAGGACAAGAGCAGAGATAAAGGCAGAGAGCACAGGAGTGAAAGAGGTGATTTTTAAAAGATCTCAGATTTTTGTTCTTTTAGTTGTAGTTCATGATGCATCAAAAATCCAAACATTTACATGTTAAACCACTCGCATGTTAGTGTCTGTTTTACTGAGTACAGCTTTGTTATGAGATTGATGGATTTATTTATTTTTTTGCTCCAGACCAAACAGAAAGTTAATTATTTTGCATAAATTAAGTAATTAAAGCATATTTTGCAAATTGGATCATGTTTGTAAAAATGTGTGAGCTGAATATAAATTTTATCTTTCTCCTCTCTGTCAGATGAGCGAGACAGCAGATCTAGTCGCGGCAGCAGCAGTAGTCGATCAGAGCGCAGTGAGAGGAGTGAGCGCTCACAGAAAGACGGCTGGTCTGAACGCATCAGCAGAGGGATTAAGAGAGAGGAACCTTCAACACCACAGCATCGACCCAAAGGTGTTTTTTTTTGTTTGTTTGTTTTCTTTATTGTCATCTGCGCGTTCAAAGTTTATGCATTTGGCTGATGCTTTTATCCAAAGGGACTTACTCGTACTGTGTTCTTGTTTTTTTGTCTGACCTAACCTGTTTTCTCTCTGTATAGATTCCTTCACACCTTCTCGCTCTAACTGGGATGAAGATGACAGCGGTTACGCCAGTTCAAGGCATTCTCAGTGGGAGTCCCCATCTCCGACCCCGTCTCACAAGGAAGCAGACCGCTCAGAGAGAAGCCATCGCTCAGGCAGAGAAAGTGAGAGGAGAGACAGGTAACTAGAATTTAAGCTGCATCTTTAACCTCTACGACCCTAAAGCTTTCTCTTTTACTTCTGTTAGTGTTTATTGTTTTAAATGCAATTTATAGTTGTGTTCTTTGAGGACACTACTTTTTATGAACTCTATAATACAAATTATCATTATTTTTGTAACAAAACTGTCATTGAAAAGAAATAAAAATCTATTTTTGTGTTTTTACTAGGGATGCAACGGTACGCGGTAAAATCCCGGACCGTTCGGTCCTCCCTGCACGGGACAATCTACCCTTGTGTACCGCGGGACTTCGGTTTTGTCATTATTTTCGCGCTGGACGTTTTATTTCATGCTTTACACGGCACCAGGGTGCGTTTGTCTGTCCAGGCAGATGAATTTCATTCCGTGTGCCCGCTCTAGTCTCGTCTGAAGCTGCTCACAGCAGACCCCCTCCCTACCCGCGAGTAAACATCCAGTCATAGGTTTGACCCGCCCCACTGAGCTGAAAGTTTGAGCAAAACAAGCGCTACAGAGAGAAACTTAGCCACGGCGACATGCAACGCGCCGTCTTCAAACAAACCTTCCGTCTGGGAACATTTCTGTTTTGCAGTTGAATATAAAGACGAGGAGGGAAAACGGTGAACTCAGAGGCTCACTTTATTTGACGCCACAACCACAACCCCTCACACAACACACTCCCGAGTCGGGACCTTCCTTGGACATCCTACAATTCCAAATTACGCGTCCCTCCCGGTCCCGCTTCGGTCGCCCTAGCCTCTCACTGACACCACTTTGAAAAGGCATTTTAAAAGTGACATTTCTGTTGGTCTCTGAACATATTATTACACACTGGACTACAAGTAATAAATCTGAAAAGTTATATTATTGCGTGATTAAAATAAAGTTAGGAAATTTCAGTTTTTCTTAAGCTTTGCTACACTTCAAAGTGGACCGAAACCGTGACCCAAAAACCGAGGTACGGACCGAACCGTGGGGAAAGTGGACCGTTGCATCCCTAGTTTTTACACTAATGACTAAAACTATGAAACGTGATTAAACATTTTGTTTACCTGCTGGGATTTTAGATCAGTTAAAGGCCGTTACCTTGACGACACACCCCTACCTACACCATCCTACAAGTACAACGAGTGGGCCAATGACAGAAAACATTTGGGTTCCACACCTCGCTTATCTCAAGGAAAAGGTAACCTTTTTGATTTTACTGCCTGCTCGGACAGAATTTAATCTAAAATATTTTTTTTTTTTTTACTTATGCTAGATTTAAATAGAGCATTGAACCTTTTGTGCTCGGGGTTTTCTTTAGGTAGAAGCGAACGTGAGGGAGGAATTATGTTTGACAATGAAGATGAGAAAGAACAGTGGGAGGAGGACCAGAAGGTGAGTGCTACCATAATCATTTCATTTATACTTTGCAGTAAACTATTTTCTCTTAAGAATTTGGTCTTTGCTTGTTTCCTTTACGCAGCAAGCTGACAGAGATTGGTACATGATGGATGAAGGTTATGACGAGTTTCACAACCCCTTCACCACGACATCTGAGGAATATGTGAAGAAGAGAGAGCAAATCCTTCAGAAACAGACTCAGAAAAGAATTTCTGCACAGAAGCGACAGATCAACGAGGTACAAACACGGTGTTTTCTAATCCAAATTCTATTTGTCTTTGCACATGCTTCCTGTAACTCTTTAACCAGCTGTGCTTTTCCTGTTAGGATAATGAGCGGTGGGAGACCAATCGGATGTTGACCAGTGGCGTGGTGCAAAGGTTGGAGGTGGATGAAGACTTTGAGGAAGACAATGCTGCTAAGGTTCACCTGCTAGTTCACAATCTGGTCCCTCCCTTCCTGGATGGAAGAATAGTTTTCACTAAACAGGTAAAAACCACATTTTTTTTTGCATGACTAGTAGTGTTCATCAGTTTATTAACTTTCAACTAAGTTTTGATTTAAAACAAACCAACACATCTGGTGTACTAATAAATGCATGAAACTTTTATTTTTCTTCTCTGTGTGCTTTAATCCTGCAGCCAGAGCCCGTCATTCCTGTGAAAGACGCCACCTCTGACATGGCCATCATCTCTCGAAAGGGCAGCCAGCTTGTCCGTAAACATCGAGAGCAGAAAGAACGCAAGAAGGTGAGACGAGTCCGTCTCGTAAATCCCATGTTTTCAGCTTCAGGGACCTTTTGCTTCTTCTAACACCTCCTGTGTCTCCTTGTACATTTGCACTAATTTGTCTTCGGTCTTCATGTAAACCTTTAAAATCAGGAAATGATTCAAACACGTTTCTGTTTTCAGGCACAGCACAAACACTGGGAACTGGCAGGCACCAAGCTGGGTGATATTATGGGTATAAAGAAGAAAGAAGATGAAGAGCCTGGGGCTAAAGTGGTGGGGGAAGATGGCAAAGTAGACTACAAGTAAAAAAAAAAAACTGCACATTTGGTTTTTGTAACTTCAGTTATTTAATTTGAAAGGTGTTTGAGGTTCTTAACGCCTTTGTGTTCAATTTTCTTTGAATGTCCCACAGAGCGGATCAAAAATTTGCAGAGCACATGAAAGAGAAAAGTCAGGCGAGCAGCGATTTTGCCAAGAAGAAGAGTATCCTGGAGCAGAGACAGTACCTGCCCATCTTTGCTGTCAGGCAGCAACTTCTCAACATCATAAGGTATTCACTGTGTTTATGACTCTGTTCTCATTATTTACCATGACAGAACTGTAACACGTAGGGTTTTCTTTACTGTACTTGCAGGGACAACAGCATCGTTATCGTTGTTGGGGAGACAGGTAGCGGTAAGACAACCCAGCTGACACAGTATCTGCATGAAGATGGTTACACTCGCTACGGCATGGTGGGTTGTACTCAGCCTCGAAGAGTGGCAGCCATGAGCGTGGCCAAGAGAGTCAGCGAGGAGATCGGTACCAACCTCGGAGAGGAGGTGAGACGTTTGGCTGCTTCAGCCAATCAGACTGTTGCTGCAACCAAAGAACCACTCTGCTCTCTTTTATATTCAACAATAACTACAATAGAATGTTATCAACTCTACATATTTCACATAAATGTCTGCTTAGTAATATTATTTGAGTTTTTTGTTTTCTATAAAATTTAATTGATCATGTCCTGCACTCATATCTTTACACACACAAACGTACTTTGAACTTTTTTTCTTTTTCATAAGTAACTAGTAGAGCCGTAATTGGACATCACATTTTGGTTGTTAACAAGAATATTTTTGGTTCAGTTTAATTTTTATAAAGAACGTATGTAAATGTGTGGATTATGTTAAATTAACTGGGTTAATGTGCTGGTATAATATTTCTAATGAGATTTAATTCTGAAGTCGTCTCTGTTGTGCTGTCTAACACCGCCATCTAGTGGAGAACAGAAAAATAGCTTATTGATCTGAAATTCAGTAGATTTCTATTTCTTTCTATGTTTATTCGGGAAGGTCCCACTGAGATAAACTATTAATTTTTAGGGAATCCCTGGAGGGGGGGTCTCATGTGCAATTAAACAGGAAGCTCTCTGATTGGCCACAGCCACCTCAGACTTGATATGGAAAGAAAGAAAATAGAATTTAAACTAAAACTTGTTGGTGGTAAAGTGTAAATAAAAGCATATAATTAACACGAGGGCTTAACGTGTAAAAATTTTATATTTTTTAAACTTTATTTTAGGTATATTTATGCACCACAAGAGGATTTATTAAAATGTACTAATTTTTTGCCACATTTCTGATTTTTATAAGTTGAATATTCTTTTCTCTCAGGTTGGATATGCGATCCGTTTTGAGGACTGCACGTCTGAGAAGACTCTGATAAAGTACATGACAGATGGAATCCTGCTCAGGGAGTCTCTGCGGGAGTCTGACCTGGACCACTACAGCGCTGTGATTATGGACGAGGCTCATGAACGCTCCCTCAACACCGACGTGCTGTTCGGGCTGCTCCGTGAGGTCAGTAAAACTACCAAAGTGTAAAGTACACATTTATTTACATTTGTTCCATAATAAGAGACAGAAGTGAAGTAGTCGCTTGATTCCTGTTTACGGTTTTCTTCCAGGTTGTATCTCGGCGCACCGATTTGAAGCTCATCGTCACCTCTGCCACTATGGACTCAGACAAATTTGCTGCATTCTTTGGCAACGTACCCATATTCCACATTCCAGGAAGAACATTCCCTGTGGACATATTGTTCAGCAAGGTAAATGTCATGCATTTAATATAGTTTCACCTCAATGTTGCTTTTATTTTTGTGAAAGTTATACATTTAATTTGCTTATAATTGCTTTTTCTTCCCTTTTTATTGACGTGTTTGACGGACGTGTGCCGTGTAGACGCCTCAGGAGGACTACGTGGAGGCTGCTGTGAAGCAGGCTCTCCAGATCCATCTCAGTGGGATGGTGGGGGACATCCTCATCTTTATGCCTGGACAGGAGGACATTGAGGTGAAGCACATGGCCGGTACTCTGAAGTTGCAAGTGTGGTATTCTGGCCACTCTGAGTGACATTTCATTAACCCTGTAAAGGGTCATTTTAGCACATACTGCCCCAAGAAAATGATTTAAAAATATGAAACAGTTGCATAGTATGGCTTTAACTGTTCTGCTCAAGTTTGTTTTCCTTAAAAATGTACTTGTTTCTTCATGGGCGTCATATGTCATGTTTAACATGTTGCAGTAATATTTCCTGACTTTATTTTGTAAATATTTGACCTTTTTTCCGTCAGGTGACATCAGATCAGATTGTGGAGCGTTTGGAAGATTTGGAAAATGCTCCTGCTCTAGCTGTGCTGCCCATTTACTCACAGCTCCCATCTGACCTCCAAGCAAAGATCTTCCAGAAGGTTTTTGTTTCCTTTTTATCAGCCCCTGAACATTAAATCATATTCACATAGTTCCCTTTTTGGTGTTGTTAACCAGCTCACTGATGTTGTTTTTATCCTCTTCAAGGCTCCAGATGGGGTGAGGAAATGCATCGTTGCTACAAACATCGCTGAGACGTCCCTCACGGTGGATGGAATCATGTTTGTGGTGGATGCAGGATATTGTAAACTTAAGGTACGACAGGCTCACGTGTCGTTTTTATGTTTTTCACACGGTTTTGTGACTGAGATCCTGTTTGTGACTCACTTCTTTCTTTTACGTCAACAGGTTTTCAACCCTCGTATCGGTATGGATGCTCTCCAGGTTTACCCCATCAGTCAGGCGAACGCTAACCAGCGATCTGGCCGAGCTGGTCGTACTGGGCCAGGACAGTGTTACAGGTAATGTTCACTGAGTTGTGATGTTTATAAAAGCTCGTGTGTTTCTACAGAAATCCGTGAAAACCTTATTTCTCTTGACGTTTGTCTGTAACAGTGAGGTAATGTTTTTTTTCCTTTAGACATTTTAAATGTTTTCAATAATTATTAGCAGCTTCTTTATTCTGACTCGGGCTTTAGAAGCTTCTATGGAATTGTAGCTCCTGGGTTTTGTTTTGTTGAGAATATTTGTGAACGTTACAACAGAAAATCTTTTTTTTAATTGCTTGAACGAGTTCAGAAAAATAGAAAAAGAGTGCACCATAGCTTTTCATTTGTTGATTTTACTATGAAATAATTGTCTGTGGTTTGAATTTCTCACACTTTGTTTTCTATCCATATCTGTGTGACTTTCTTTAAGACTTTACACTCAGAGTGCCTACAAGAACGAGATGCTGACCACCACCATACCTGAGATCCAGCGGACAAACCTGGCCAACGTGGTTCTGCTCCTGAAGTCTCTGGGTGTCCAGGACCTGCTCCTCTTCCATTTCATGGATCCACCTCCTGAGGACAACATGCTGAACTCCATGTATCAGCTCTGGATCCTCGGAGCTCTGGACAACACAGGTGAGCTTACCTGGAATCGTTTTCGTTTAATCACTTCCTGCTGATGGTATTTGAGGTGCTGTAGTGCGTTAAAAAAAACTTTAACCTGTTTTCTTTTTTAATAATGGTTCTTTGTTGTTCTTTTAGATATTCTTATTTAATCTGAATATTTACCCTGAATTCTCTCTGTCATGTTGGAGTCTGAAGGGACCTAAAGCTAGAAAATCACACCTGAAACCTTTTTACATGAAAATATTCCTCATCCAGGACCTAATTTTCATTTGATTGCTGTATTAAATTGACAATCTGACAAAGTGACAATCAGCATGTAGATTAGAAGGAATGAATCCACTTTGATGGTTCGTGAGGGAAAAAAAGTACTTTATGGGAGACCTTGACACTTTGAGAATTAGAGTGGATTGAGTGACGTTTTGGGGTCATCTTCCAGCAGCTGCACTTCACTTGTTTGCTTCATGCGTCCGACCTTCGGGCTACATCCATGCTCATGCTCAAAGGTTTTATGGTGACAAAAACACAAAAGAATCTAATAATTATAAAGAAAAACTCTAGAATTTCTATACAAATTTACACATTTCCTAATAAGCCTCACTCGTGTTGCTGTACCTGGTGGTAGACCTACATGCTGACATAAGGCTGCAGAGAAACGATGTAGGATGCAAAAAATAGTTTATTGTATTTCGCCTTAAATTGTCTCGTACACAGTCTGACGGAATGATGAGATTCTGCCTCTAAAGTAAAGACAAAGAGTATTATTTATAGAAGGAGAACCTTTCTCTCTGAGTGCTGCTTTGAGCTCCTACAGCCAGCTGACTGACCTCTGTAAAGGATGCTGCACTCATGATGCCAACAGGCCAGCAGGAGGTCGCTGAGACTTTCAGCCACTGGAGTCATCGCCTAGAAACTGATCCTGTGTTTGACTTGACTGGCCGGGCCTCATTTCTATCTCATTCTTAGCCAGATTCCAGAGGATTTAGGGATTTGGGGATAAGGTTAGGGGATGGGGGGGCACTTTTGATGATTCTCTGTATGGTGTGTTAACAGCAGATTATCTCTGATTAAAGCTTACCTGCCCTAAACTGGCTGCTCTGCTTTTGCTCATCATAAGCTTCTTAGACTCTTTCCTCTAATCATTTGAATCAGAAAGTTTTTTTGATCTCACTCTTTTTTTCCTGACAGTATCCTCAGCTGTCAGCGTTTCATCCTCCTCTGGCTTTGATAGATAAACAAGTGTCATATAGTGATGGCGAACTTTGATGGAGAAGTAGCTTATCAGTCATTTTAATGTCTGACCCCACCCTGTTCTTCATGTGTCTAATCACACGCGTGACCTTGTAACTGTGCTGTTCTTTGTCCACTCAGGTGCTTTGACACCGACGGGGCGTCTGATGGTGGAGTTCCCCCTCGACCCTGCCCTCTCAAAGATGCTTATCGTGTCCTGCGACATGGGCTGCAGTGCAGACATCCTCATCATCGTCTCTATGCTTTCTGTGCCAGCCATCTTCTACAGACCCAAGGTGTTTGTCCTTTTTTAATCACTCCTCAGTTAGGTGGGGACAGAGAGAGTAGATGGATGGGTAGGTTGGTAGATTGCCCTTAATCCTGAGGAGAAATTACTGTTACAACAGCAAAGCAGCATTGATAATTAAATAAATAAAAAATATCCAAATTTTGGAAAAACAAATCATAAATATGTAAGTACAGTAGAAACGATGGGAACAAAGATGAATAATAAAAATAAAGAAGTTTAAAGGTGTGAAACACTGAAAAAAAGCATTTAAATTATTATTTCTGATTATAATCAGTCACTCTGAGTTTTTCATGCAGGCTGAACATGAAAATAGTCTCCTACACCTATCTCCTGCATTAGCTTCTGATAGAAAACAGACGGTGAAACTCTAGGATTTGAAAATCCTGACAGATCTACGTCAACCTGTCACTTAGCATTCATGGACTCACCCATCTTGACTCACGACGGGGAAGGCTGTTGTTGGTTTAGCGTCCAGGAAACAGCAGAGTAGTAAGCTAACCGTTAGCATTAGCAACTCCACCACACAGCAGAACTCCTCCAGGCTTGTGTTATTTGTGGAGATAAAACATCAACGTTACAGAGCAAACAGAGTCAGTGGTAGAGTCATGTTGCTGTTAGCCAATCAGAGGAGAGATGTCCAAATATCAGGAAATAAGACTGAAGCTCTCCTCTGATGTGGCGCGCATCTAGTTCCTGAAACTGGTGCACCAGAGCTTTGTTTCCCCAGACTACGACTTAAAAGGCTTTCATTCCTACTAGAGACTACTATTGATTAAATGAGTGAACCACATCTTTAAATGTGAATAATCTTTAACAACACACAGCTGTAGTGATTTACCGATTCTGATCCCTGTCCAGGTCTCACCTACCCTTTTTTTAACTTCTGATTATTACTTGAAAATTGCAGTTCTATTATTGCTGGCATGAATTAGCGCTTAGCAATATCATGTTCATGCACCGGGACAAAAAAACAATTATTCCGATCAACATGTTTCTATCACCAGCCTTTTTTAGTAGCAGTAAAACTTGTGGTGCAAAAACAGTATGGACAGAAACGTTGAATATTCTATAGATGGATAGAAAACGTGTAAAACAGTGATTGCAAGTTTTTTTTTAATCAATTCTCTAATCATTTTAGTCCACAAACTATAAATAAACAGTGAACCTCTTAAAAAAGAGCACCTAGCAGCTTTAGATAAGATTAAAGTATTTTAATATATTAACACTTTTGACTAAAGTTTAATCTGTGTACTGCCTCAGGGTCGAGAAGAGGAGAGCGACCAGGTGAGGGAGAAGTTCTCGGTCCCAGAGAGCGACCACCTGACTTACCTGAATGTGTACATGCAATGGAAGAACAACAATTACTCCAGCATCTGGTGCAACGACCACTTCATCCACACCAAGGCCATGCGCAAGGTCAGGCTCCTGAGGGCCGCTCTGGCATTTTACCTTCAGTTTGTAAAACATGACAAACTACATTTTAGGATGTAAACAGTTTTTAACTAGGAATAAGTTACCTCAAAAGCTCCTAATTATTTTAAGAGACGATGGATGATGTATTCCACGTTTAAGAAATGTCTTTTTGTCATTTTTTTACGAAGGTGCGTGAGGTGCGCTCCCAGTTAAAAGACATCATGGTGCAGCAGAAGATGAACCTGGTTTCCTGTGGCTCAGACTGGGACATCATCAGAAAGTGCATCTGTGCTGCTTACTTCCACCAGGCGGCCAAGCTCAAGGTGCAATCATCTCTCTGGGTTCCCCTCCGTTAATATGTTGGGCACAGAGGCAGATTTATAGCAGCATAATTACCGAGTGGTGAAATATCCCCTCTGGCCTCACATTAATACGCCGCTAAAATCTGAAAGGGAATTTGAAATCATGACTGTATAATAAAGGTTCTCAGTTTGACTTATGAGTAGCCAGCCAACCTAAGCAATCATAGTAATGTTGGATATACTGCAGATATATTTTCTGCCGTCTAAGCCAGGTTGAGCAGCAAATTAGCCCTGGTGGCCTGCTTTGTTTTGACCTTAAAATGCCCCTGCAGAAGCACACAAACACATATTTAAACTTCAGCAGCAGGTCCCGTAATTTTGAGCTGGAATTGAATTTGTTATTTATGCATGTGTTTGGTCCCAGGGCATTGGTGAATATGTGAACGTGAGGACAGGCATGCCATGTCACCTGCATCCTACCAGCTCCCTGTTTGGTATGGGCTACACACCTGACTACATCATTTACCACGAGCTCGTCATGACCACAAAGGTAAAAATGTCCACAGAACTTAGTTTAGGTAAAAGTGTTTACTAAATGAGATATTCTTGATGCTGAATGTGTGTTTTTTGTAGGAGTACATGCAGTGTGTCACAGCTGTGGATGGGGAGTGGCTGGCAGAACTTGGGCCCATGTTTTATAGCATCAAACATGCAGGAAAAAGCAGACAGGTAAGAAAAAACACGCTGACTCGGTCAGATTTGGTTCCCTCATAGTATAAATAATATACACACTAATGTTTAGACCAAGTCCTGTGTTTATTTGTTCTTCTGTCAATATATTTCATGAACCACTGGATTGATTTGAATGAAACTCTACAGCTGAGTTACTGAGTTAGTTTTGGAGATGATCCACAACAGCTCATCAACCTTAGTTGACTCAAAAATGGCTAAATGTTCATTTGAAAGCTGTTGAGATGAAACTTGTTGTAACTGAGTCATCTACCACACACACAGTGCTAACAGATCACATGCAGTTTTACAATAGTAGCAAAAGCCCTGATTGTGCAAGATTTTATTTTTAAATTTGACCAAAGCAACTTCAGATCCCTTATTTCTCAACACAAGATGAATTTAGTCTAAAGCTCTGGCTTGAGAGACGACTGGTCGTGGGATTATGGGATTCCAGGTGTTACTTTCACTGATGCAGTGTCTGACCCTGGCTTTTCACCAGATGCGTGTTCGTTTCGTAACGTCCACAAACCGTAGTATGCAATAATTACTGCGTAGTGCGTTTCCACTGGGCGTGGAGCAGAAGCATGTTGTCATGTCACCCTGCTAAATTCATGCTTCAGGTCTATTTTTCACGCACTACACTTCCAGAACAGTTCAGATCGAGCCAGACAGGAAATCAGACACGGGAACAGAAAAAAAAGTAATTTGTAACACTATCAATTACTGGTAGCTTAGGGCTAGCGTGTTGCTATGGTAAAGCTTCAAACCAATCTCACCAAGATCTTTATTCCTCCAGCCATGCACAGCTGACAACAGGTGGACGTTGAGAGGCAGAAACTGGCATGTTGGATCACGTTTATAGGTTCTTGTGTAGCGCTCCTAGTGGGCAGCTTTATCACTGCAGCCTGGTCTAGAAGACGTGGGTTACACATAATGTTTGACACCTCAGTGGCCGAGATCCACAGATCTTTTGGATAGATGCTGCCGTCTTTCTCTTTGCTAGTTATCGCCTGAACTGGCAAAATCACGCGTGGTCTTGAAATGCTTTTGCTACCAATTTAAAGGAAGAAAAAAGTGTTTTCTAAAATAATTAGTGACAAATTTGAGTATAAATCAAAAATGTTTGATATTTTTTGGCCGTTTTTTTTTTGGGGTGTGTGTGTGTGTGTGTGTGTGTGTGTGTGTGTGTGTGTGTGTGTAAGTTCTTATTGTGACCTCCTGGTATTCCATAGCACCAAGTCTGATATTGGGTTTTACTTCATGAAAATAGCATTATTTTTTAATGTAACATGTTCTCATGCAGAAAAACTGATAGTTAGATATAAATAACTCTATTTTTCACTAATGGGTGGGTTAAGGTTCCTAAACTAATCTTCTCAAACCCCCAGCGAGTCACGGCGGATGGCTGCTCATGCTGATCCAGGTTCTGTAGGAGGTTTCTTCCTGTTAAAAGGGAGTTTTCCTCTCCACTGTCTCTACATGCTTGCTTAGTATGAGGATTGCTGTAAAGGCACTGACATAAGTCGATACACTCTGCTGGGTTCCTTATATAGGAAACTTAACTAATTGGCATAATGAACAGAACTCTATTGGAATGTTTACTCTGTGAAGGGCCTTGAGACGAATCTTGTCATGATTTGGCTCTATATAAATAAACTGAATTTAATTGTAACGTGTCAGTTTAAGGTGTATATCGCTCATCTGCCCTGCTGAAAAAACCAGCATATGTTGCGTTCTGGATGCTGGGGTGCTGGTCCACCAGCTAAACCAGCACCAAAACACAACATATGCTGGTTTTTTCAGCAGGGTGCATGGATATAAACCACTCTGACCAGCAAAACCAAACAACGAGCATCTTGGGATTGATCTTCATTTGTGTTGCTGCTGCAGGAGAACCGCCGGCGGGCCAAGGAGGAGATCAACAACATGGAGCACGAGATGGCCCTGGCTGAGGAGCAGCTGCGAGCGCGTCGAGAAGAGCAGGAGAAGAAGAGCAACATCGGAAGTGTTAGGTACGTTTGTTTCACAATACCGGCATCGCCCAGCAATACTTCCTCTCAGCTCTCGTCTTCCTTCCACTGTGAAGATTAGAAACGTTTAATTTACCCTCCTCAGTGCCTACCCATCTCCCTCCCCTCTTTCTCTCGATTCCACCTTTCTCACTCTTCATGATGAGCTTGTCTCACCTCTGGTCCCTCCAGACGAGACAAAAAGAAATAATATTGACTCCAGGCTGACCCCCATTACTGCAGCAATTTAAATTGTGCCACAGTAGAACAGAAAAAGGAGGGGAACGTTCATTTTCAAATTAAGACCAAAAAAAATTAATTTCACACTCATCTGCCGGCTTTAGAGAGAGAAATAAGGTTATAAAGAGTGATTTAAAAAGAACTTTTTATTGTTAATTAATCAGCTGGTTTATCTGCCTTGAATTTTTGTGTGACAGATATGTTGAAAATAATCACAGTAGAGGTTTAGGATTAAGAATTAGATTCAGGCAGAGGAAGATGGGATGTGTGGTAATGAAGTTGATGCCTCTCCTGGGCTTCTGGACGCCTTTTGTCCTCCAGCAGAGCTCCTGGTTGGTCTCGGACTTCAAACCAGGATGAAATGTTTCATGTGCTTATCATCCGCCTCCCTGCTGTCGGTTAGTAAATGGTCCAATCACCAGAACCGAGTATAACTAGAGTATTTGTGTTGTTTCAAAACTGCATTAAAGGAAAATTACGCTATTTTAATCTCCAAAAACACAGATTCATATTTGTGACTCTTTCCTTGACTTTGTTTACATTTACTGCAATACCTTTTAATAGGAAGTATAAACTGACCAGTGTTGGGTTCTTTTACATTTGTTTATTTTTCTTCATTTCAGTCATTTGTGATGTTTTGCTTTGTACATTTTCACATCTTTAGTAGTTAAAGTCCTTTATTACATAGAAAAAAATAATATCTTACTTTTGGGAAAGAGTTTTGGTAAATTGTTGACATGCAAAATGCATATTAGACATGATTAATTACAAATAGAATGAAAGATTTAAAATCGGATGAATAGTCCCAGAAATACTGAATTAATGTTCTATTATTTGAAGTTTTGGTGGAGTTTTATTACGGTTTTTGGATTAGTTTACATGGGGATTAGATTATTTCATTTGGTTCCAGTCACAAACACAAGAGGTGGTTCTACTGGAGTACCGGCTGCTCATGGTTGGAGTTGGTGTTGTGGGGGTTGAAACCCTAACCCAAACTAAAACCAGTTTGGGAAGAAAAAAAAACCCTAGTGACAAGAGACTGGTTTAAGGTCTCATGGTGTAATTGCTCAAGGTGTGTGTGTGTGCGTGTAAGTGAGCAAGAGGGGGAGATGAGGGACGTGTAGGCAGTGTCATTGTCACGTAATTAAAGATGATAGATTGTGCCGTCAGAGGCGTTGGGCTCCTTCTCCCTACTCTCCTCAGAGACACTGGTCTGTGTTTTCTTACACATCCAGCAGCTCAGACCAGAACCACAGCCACTTCTTTAATGCTTCAACGTTTTAAATCCGACTGCATATTTCAGCAATTAGAACTTTATTATCTTTTCCTCCTTTTTCTATTCAGAGCTGTGAAAATCTGCACCCCAGGACGACGAGAAGAGGCCCCCATGACGCCCAAACGCACCCCGGCCCGCTTCGGACTATAAAACTCCCCACGGAGCTCGACTTGTTGGAAGTCCCAGACCTCACCGACACACACAGAACAACATTTCATCCTCTAGGCGTGCGACCATTCACTGCAGTTCACATTCTGACCACTAGAGTGAGAACTTGTATAAGGCACAAGAAGAAAATCACCCCCCTCTACCTTCAGCTGTCACTTCAGCTTCATGGTACATTTAAAGGAAAACAGGACTGTTGCTTATTATTATTGTTATTTTGTAAATTCCATCTTTACATTTGCTTGTTACGGCTTTCACAAGACGTCGGTGAACTGTAATGACTTTACCTGCGGTAGTAAATGAAACCCTAATTTTCTATGTTCCTGATTTTGTTATCAGACAACAGGAAATGAATGGTCTAATTTCACTGTTGCTGGTTTTTGTGTCTGTGCGTTAACTGGTTCTTGTGGTGTAGTGGGCTGAGCAGTGTGCGCCGCCTTGAAGGGCTCTTTTACAGCCTGAAGGACTATTCAGACTGTACTTGTGGCACAAGAGTGAACGACTCTAAATTTAGATGCACACAACAGTCACGCTGGTTTGATTTGGCTCAAACCTTCTTTTAGCAGGAGAATGGGCCACAGTGTTGCTACTAAACATACCAGCTTTAGGTTTATGGGCCCCAAATAGCAGATATTTGTTGTTTTTACCAAAAGTGTAAAAAGCTGTTGTTGATGTACGCCCGTCACCGTCCCGTCTGTTGATCAGAAAATCATCCTGCAGCTTCAGATGAAATGTTTTAGTGAAGTGGCTTCTTTTGTCTTTGCAACATTGATCTCAGTTTTGTCAACATCCCATGTAAATAAAGAGATAAACATTGTTTTTGTATTTTAAATTCAGAATCATTTGATTGTGTATTAGTTTTCCCCTCCAACAGCATCTAATTTACGCACGCACATTTAGGTTAGTAAAATGGATGCAAATTTAGGCCATAAATTGTCTACTTGCAGGTTGGGTGATTTATTTTTATAGATGCTCAAGCAAGAGTAAACAGAGTGGATGATTAATTTACAGGTTCGCAGCCGTGCACATAAAAAGTGTGCCAACAATTGAATCATTTTCCTCAGCCAGACCCTTAATTAGGCGGTGGAAAAATAACTGCAACAAATTATTGTCAATAATGATTAATTGGAAAGTTGCCTGGAATTGGATTATTTGACTTTGCCACAGCAGTTCATAAACTAGTTTGCTAAATTTCCTTCAAACCTCGTGTGGCTGTCTTGTTCATGAACTGTTAGACAAAAAGTAAGGCAGTCTTTTGTTTTTGTTAAATGAGCAAGAGTAAAGATGCACCTAAAAGGCTGTAAAAAAGAAAGAGACTGATTTATTAGTCATTGAAACCTTTGAATACTAAAATAGTTTCTAGTAAATTATACTATGAGGCAACAGTCAGCAATTGTTGCTCAGCTGAACTTTTCTCAACAACCTTGACCTCAGGAAGTTCTTGTCTTTGTAAAAAACTCCAGCCCAAACATAAAGCTAGAATATGAACGTTTGTGATGATCAACCCGCCCTTGCTGCACTCATAATGCAGAACATCTACAAACTTGATCCCCGTGCTTTGAAGCTCCTCAGCTGCTTTTATGTGGCTGCGTTTTTGTCTGGCTTTACTGAAGCTCTGTGCATGTTTTCAGGTCACTAAGCTGTTGAAGAAAGTCTGGATGGGACTCGAGTGTCGCATCATTTTTGAGCTTCAAACGAAAGTTTCACCGATTGCGAAAACCACCATCAGCTCAGTGGGTTAACGTTTCTACTCTGATCGTGTGCCTTTCTGTAACCCTCGTGCAAATAAGCACATTCTAAGCGTGCCCTCGACCCCCTCGATTCTCCCAAGTTTTTTTTTTTTTTTTTGATTGAGTGTGGCAGGTGGAGGGGGTGGGGGTGAGGGGAGCATGGATATAATGGACTCCACCAACTTTAATGAGACAAATCTCAGCTATGGGCTGACATTTTCAAATAGTCCTTGTGAATGACAGTGTCAGCAGTCACCTTTACTATAGCTTTCCAGGAAAGGGCCCTGTAATGATGGAGGGAATTAAAATGGCCTCCGAGGCGGTGTAGATAGCAGCCGCGGGATTAGGTGCAAAGCCACGCCTCTTAAATGGGCTCCGCCGCCACACCCAAATGATTAAAGCTGCCTCCACGTAAGAGGACAACGATCCCCTGCAGACGGCGTATCACCAAGCTGAGATTTGATGAAGAGATTATGGTGATGTTAGATGTTGACCACTGTGAGATTTGTTGAAATGAGCTGTCCCTAGCGTTAGTCCCCCCTCCCCTCGCCGCCTCCTCGTCCTTCCCCTCTGGTTGAGTGTCTGGTGGCTGACAGGGACAAGCTCTGCTGTCATTACAAACTTAATAAGAGCAGAAGTGAGATTGATGAGAAAAACAGAGGCATCAACTGCTCTTTTAATTAACTCGTGTCCTGTAATGTTGCCAGGACAAAGGCTCAGAGCGGAGAATGAGACGTTTGCTTTTTCCCTCTACCCCCTTTTCTGTTTTGTTGCCTCGCTCACCAGCAATAATGAACAGCCTTCTGGGACCCAATTACATCCAAGGCTGCATTAGGAGCACAGTGGGCCCAGTGGAAACTTCAGCTGAGTTCTCCCTCCTCCCCCCCGCCTCCACACGCTGTTACCCTGCTGGAGATGGCCTTCACTTGATTGAATTTTGAATGTTACACACCCCACACCTCGCCCCTCGTTTTCTGTGCTCCTTTACGTTCAGACGTTCTGAAACCCGCATGCGGTTTATGATGGAACCACGAGGCAATGCATGCTTGTTGTTTGCTGTCCTTCACTTTATAACTGCTTTCTGTACAAGAGTGGCTTTCAATTCAGATGGCCAGCTGCAAGTCGGAGCACTAATGTGTGATTGTGTGCTGCATCCTTGCAACATACAGCATGTTCATGAGAGGAAAAGAGATTAGAATCACTGGGCTGTGATATTTTTGAACAGAGGAAAACACGGCTAGCATGAGATTAATAAAAGAAGAAAATTATTCATGTGAGTGAAGGGGATTAGGTTGGCAAGCATTTTCTTTTTTCATCAACAATAATTGTTTTTCATTAGCAACAAATTGAACTGTTACCGTGGTTTAAAACGCTAAAGGGGAGTACATATTTTTAAAAAATACATAAAAAGCAGTTTTAATAGGTCTTATTAACAGTAGGAGGCATTTAAGACTTTTTATTTTTAATTTTTCCACACAGCTCAAGGCCATGACCTGGGGAGCACAGCTGGAATGAAAGTTAGATTCACCAAATCTGGTTCTTGATCAGAAAAAAAAGTGGAATGCTGCTTCCTCTGGGATTTGGATGAGTCTCTCCCTCCGGTGGTGGTGTTGGGCCAACGGATCAGGGAAGTTCTGGTTTGTTTTGGGAAGAAGGAGATGAGCTGAAAAGTGAAGCGCTCATTTTATTGGTCCGTCTTCCCAAACGTCAACCGTGGTCCAGAGATTTTGATTGTGACTGAAAGAGCAAGGTCTAGACAAAAGCTTCCTCTGTAACGAGGTGAGGAGCTCTATCATTTAAGTGTGTGTTTGGAGCAGAGCCGCTACTCCTCTGCATCAAAACAGGTGGTTCAGACATCTGATTACCTCTCTGGAGGTTTTCCCACTAGGAGGAAACCCCTGAATCCCCCAACTCAATGGAGGCATTACATATATCCTCTCTGGTCTGGGAATGCCTCTGAAGCCCCCAGGAGGATCACTCTGTAGAGAGGATGTTTGGGCTTCCCTGTTGTGTTTATCTTGTAATTTATAATTGTGTCAACATTAAAACAGTTTTTACACCTATTTCCACATGATCAAATTCTGGTAGATCCAGCTGTTAGTAACAGAATTGGAACGGGCATTTCTTCATCTCAACATTGGCATTTATTTTGCTTTTAATACACTTTTTTTAATCCTCCTTGGTTTTTCTAAAGACCTTAGGAGCGTGAAGACAGACTGCTGTGAGACGAGCCCACGGCAGCACCACTGCTCAGTGAGAGGAAGCTGTGTGCTTCATGTCAGTCTCCAAAAGCAACACTGCTCACGGCCACTTTTGTTTACTAAGGAAGACACCACAGACTTCTCCACACGTCTTTTGCCCCGCCCGTGTGCTCAGAAACATCTGCGTCCCTGAGAAGGCTGTGTGAACAAAACCTGGCCACGTGGGAACGGGCTGACCCAACCCAGTCTGGTCCGGTCCAGGCTCACCCAGATGTGAAAGTAGCTTTTGGCTCACCGATGGGCTTGGGAACCCCCATCTTCTTGTGCTGACTTAGCTACAGCTGTTTAAGTGTAAAGGCTAAATTCAATGTTATCATGATCCCAAGAACAACGGTAAATGTTTGCAAGTAAATTCTCAATAAATATGGATTCAGTGTCAGTATTTCAGTGTATGGATATTTTCTCACATCCCTGCAAATCACAAGGCACTTTTAAAATAATGTGCTTAAAGCACTTTTTCGTGTGTTCCTGAAAGCTATGATACTGGTCCATTCCCAATGGTGATCAAACCCTTTGTGGGATATGCACAGTGTGCTATGGCTGGATGGTGACTAGATCTAAATACAATGCTTGGGGACATTCACAGCATTAATAACAGTTATTGGTGTTCCTTAGTTTCCTCAGACAACCTTAAGTGTTGCATATTGACTGCTATGTTAGAAGAATGTTGACTATTGATTTGGCCGTGGCAGGAAGTGATGATGTCCTCTTGGTATAAAGATTGAATTATTCCCTCCATGCTGCCAGTAAATGAATAACTGACCCATTGTCACGCTTATTGGTGATTTCACACTATATCCTCTACGATGTGTGAACTAGAAGGATGCTGCAGGAAAGGAAAACAGAAAACTACAAGGTCTGTGAGAGAAGATTGTTAAAGAATGTACTTTAAGTAGAAGAATTAAGGGAGTACTTTGTACTTTTTGTTGTGTATAAAATAACTTTACTGATCTACTCAGATGCATTTGCAGAAAAACAAATAGTGAATTTTGGGAGTGTTGTGGCATCCGGTCATGTTTTCAAAGGTCCATTGTCTTATCCCTAACCAGCACTTTGTGTATACAGCACTAGCAAGCTTTGTCTACCTCCCTGTGGAGTGAATGGTTACTAACAGCTCATCTTCTGTTGCTTAGGGGTCTTATTCTGTTCTAGAAGAAAGACTTTATACTGTCAAACTCAGACATCCCATGTGATTGAAGGCCGGTGGGCATGGAACTCTCTGAGCTGCCCTCAAAGCTGCAGCGATGTCTGCTTGTGGTGGGTGGAGTGGAAGAACAAAGGCAGACTTGTTAAGGTTTTGATACCTTTATTACTCTTTTATTTGGCTGAAATTTCTCGACTATCCAGACACATTCATTAAGATTTTGGCTACAATGGCTTGTGGGTGTAGCGCTTTAGTAGTATGCGACTCGGAAAACAAGTGCTCTACTTTCCTTTGTGTCCATCAACATACAGACAGTATTTAAATGCAGAAATGATGCAGAAATGATTATTTTTGCAGAAAACAGTGTTTACCAAATTAATACCAGTTTACATAGAAAGTATCTGGTTTGTGTTACATTTATTATTTGTAAAATTTCATACAGTTTGAAATCAAAAGAGGTTGATTTTTTCCAGCTCTGCAGGTAAACAGTCAACTTCACCACACACGACAGCCAGTCAAGACAACAGAGATCCATCAAAGTCACATGTTTACGTTCTCATCACTGATGACTGGCAGCCCCTTGGAAAGATCCAAAAGGTAGGATGTATCCAATTAAAGTCATTTTCAAAATCTGAGGGGTGTCTGCGTGAGGCCAGGGTTCCCTCAGGGAGAGGGTCTTCCTCTGAAACTTTTCCAACTCAGCAACTATAATGGTTGATGGAAAACAAAGGCTGGGAGAAGTTGAGTCCTCTGTAGACTCGCTCCTCTGCTAATCAGCACTCCTCTTGAAGTTAAATCACTGCAAAAGAACAACAGACAACGTTCCAATAACTACATGATCAAAGATAACAAAGGATGTTACAACGGACTTCATCTTTGTTTTGGGATCATGATGCCTGAAGCAGGAGGTTTTTCTTTTTTATGTACTTCATGTTGCTGTAATCGTCTTGAAAGCTCATTTTTTTCAAGTAGTTAAAAGGAACTTTTTTAAAAAGATGCTGTAGATTTTTATATTTTACAATTTTCTTCTTTCTATTAAAGCCGTACTGTGCAACTTTTTCATATTTTAAAATCATTTTCTTGAGCCAGTATGAGCTAAAATGACCCTTTACAGGGTTAATGAAATGTTACTCAGACCCCCACCACCCTCTGTGGCCAGAATATTGCACTTGCACCGGTCCGGTCTGTTGGACTTAAAAGAAGGAGCTGACATGCCTACCCTACTCAACTCTAACCCTGGTGCTGCAGTCTGCTTCCAGCATGTTTCCTGCATGTTTTAGATCGTGAAAACAGCTGATTTGTTTGATTTAGTGATGAACCGCTCCTGTAGACACTAATGAAGGCTGAGGAGACATTTCAGCAGTTAGATGAAGGTGTTAAAAAAACGAACGCACAGCGAGGAGATAAGTTTCCCTTTTGATTCTACTAAACTGACACTATGTGGTGCTAAAAGCAAGCCAAAACAGCATAGAATCCCTTTAAAGCGCAAATTGCAGGTTAATTTTTTTCTAATTCATATCAAATGCTGTCCAAAAAGTACTATTTGAAATGCTTATTGTAGGTATTTTGTTTTAAAATATATAACAGCACAGATTTTCAAGTAAAAAGTGGCCTTTTTCAGCAATAAAAACACTCTTTTTTTCTAAGTCTTAACTTCTGACGTAACCAAACGGAGTTCTAAGCTAGGCGCTACCTCAGCTCAGTGTGGAGAGTGGGTAATTTTAGTGTAGAGAGGTCGTGTTATCGAGTCAGTGTGTTCACTAGTTTTGGATTGTGTTCATTTTGATAAATTATTGTTTGTGAAGGCTGTAGAAACTCCAGCCTGTGCAGATATCGAGTCCACGGGTTTCCAAATAAGAAAACAACTCCTATCTTCCGTGCCTGGGGGCATTTTGTGCAGCTGAAAAGACGTGACTTCTGGAGCTCAGATCACCATCGGAACCAGGTAAGAACCGCCGCCCCGACCACCAGAAGAGATGCACGGCTCAGTGGGCCAGTCGAGCTGGTTTCTGGGTCGGATCCAGCTCACAGCAGCCCACATGAGCTCCAGAACTGGATGACAGGCGTCTTTCTCTCTGTCTAAAGTGCTAAACTACGTTACGTGAACAGATATTAATGAGCATGAGACCGCTGACAGATGCTCATTAGTTTATTATTAAGTATTAATGTTATATTAACTGACGATACTATTTTAATTAGCCTTTCGCCGAGACCCGCCCCCCTTAGTTACTGTTACCAAGTCTGACAATAAGTGGATCAAATACTTCAGCTCCGTAGCCTGGCAAGCCATCCTATATATTTGAATATATAGTCTGGCCACGAACCATTGATGGCTCTCAGTCGTGAGGCGGGATCTACGGTTGTCTTTCAAAATGTCAGCACGCAATTGGATAGCGCTAGGACCAATCAGAGTAACGAACAACGTGACGTAATCACAGCGACGGAAAAGCGGGACGCAGTAATGGCGTCAAACATCAATGATTTCTGTCGTTTTTGTATGAAAAACACGCGAATATCAGGTGTACTGGGACATTGTACTACTTTGTTTGATAAAAATAAGAAGCCGCTAAGTATAGCCGACAGACTTACGCACGTTGGAGTCTAAATAATCCAATGTTGATGACAAAGCCGTTTCAAACGTATGTGTTTCCTGCGCCGCCGCCATGTTGCTTGGGTTCGCGGCGGCGCGGCCGCAGCGCTGACGTCATCGGCTACTCCCGCTCTGTGATTGGCCCACAATATAGAGCGCTGTGATTGGCCCAACCAAAACTATAGCGAGCTGTGATTGGACAGCCACAGGCAGCAAGAATTCCTATGAAGCGTGCCTAGACCAAACTCTGCAAAGCAAGAATTTGGTCTAGTTCACTAGGCTAGCAGCTCCGCAGATTCCTCCTCAATATCATCCAGATCGAGGCAAAAGGGTTACAGTATGCAGTGGAGGGATATATTAGTGTCGGCTCCGCTGAGTGAAGTGTAGCAAGGAACAAGGAGTTGGAAGTTTGGGAGAAGGTCCGGCGTCTGGGGACGCGTGGATCCGAGGAGCGGTGGCGGCGATGCAGTGTCCCTGTGAGCTGTCAGATGTCAGATGATCTGAGTTGCAGGCAGCTCTAACGGAGAAAAGCTCCCGGCGCTCTGCATCGCTATCATCTCAGCTGAGTCTGTTTATAAAATGTAACTTTTTATGCCCGTGTTTACTTTCATTTTCAATATAGTTCCCGGCCGGAGCTCGGCATTAATTCATCTCGTGATCATGACACCACCCGTTGTTGCGCCAAGGCTTAATGTGCGTTTATAAGAAGAGAAGTTGAGGTAATATTACGCTGATTTGCCGGCACGGTGTGTCTTATCTAAAAGGGTCTTGGATAGTCTGGGAGGCGGACCTGCTTTGGCCGATCGTTTCTCCCTCTGGCTTGTCTCTGCTCTCTGAGGCGTGCAGCAGGCTCATAACTTTATGGTTTTGGTCCACCATAAGTATAATTATAAACATTTAAAGTTTCCTCTGTGTCAGAGCCGCATTAGAATCCATATTCTTCTCTGGATTAAGCTAGCAGGACTCCCTTCGCTTACGTCACTTGGTTTGGCAGAAAAAAAATTTTTTCTCTCACAAAAATGACTCTAAAAGCCTAAATAATTTATGTATGTGTACATTTTTATTTAGAATGATCTATTATGTTTCTCTAAACATTGGTTCTCTAACTTGCAATTTGCTCTTTAAAAGTTACAGATATTATCAACTCATGACGTGACCACTACGAATTCTGAGACACAATCAACTAAAAAGACACGATGCTGTGCAAAATTCAACTAAATAGAATGTAATGCTTTAGTTTTTCCACGTTATATTTAACGAAGCACAAAGGGAAATGTTGAAACTACATCTTTATACGTGTCTTTTTCAACAAATTAAAGGTTTCAAATCATTTAATCACTTTTTAAATCATCATTATACCATTTTCTCATTCATTTATAAACTGTTGAGCAGCAACAAGTCCAGCCTTTTTGCACCTGTCACTAACACAAATCCTCCTGCTAATGGATCTACCGGAGCACAAAGTGGATCTCCAGCAGGTGTTGTGTCACGGAGGCCTGGTTGACATAAAGTAGAGAAGAAAAAACACTGACTTATGTCAGCTGGTGGAAACACACGAGCTAAAATACTAACGATGTTGACAAAATCCCTCGTCTGCAGCTGGTTGTTAGGCTTCTTTTCGTGTCAAAACACTCTCTTTTATTACATGATTGGTTGATGGTGTTTTCGTTTGTAAAACAGGCCCCTAAGCAGATGTAAATTTGAACAGAATGCAAATTTGCTCTGCTTATTCTGGCCGAGCTCCGACAGCGTCCCAATCCCTCTTAAGCTTCTTGTTGACCGCGTCTGCCAGCTTTGTGTACACAATTGGCTCCTCAGCTATTCCGACCGCATTGTTAATGTCTGCCCTTTTGTGCAGCTCAATTCCACCGGAAGAAACAACGTCACACATTCAAAAATGATTCTCCGACGCAGATAATTAGCTGAAAAAAACAAACCCGACTATGAATAGCAATGCGCCCGAGTAACATTAGAACTTTTAAGCACAGGAGCAGGAAGGATTGGAATGCCAGGAGAAATGAGCTTATCAAATAAAGCTTGAAAATGTGCCGTGAATGAAATAAGTCAATCATTTTTAATGTGAGATGGAAGCCCTGGGGAGAATAAATAAGCAATAGTCACATCATGCAGGGAGAACAAATGAGCATGGTACACAATTAGGCAGGGTCACATTCTGCCAGAGCTGTGAGCGTGGGATGGGCTAATGAGCTGTGTGAGGAAGTGTGTGTGTCTGTTAGTGTGAATCTACAGGAAGAGAGATGAAAAAAAGATGATCCGTAGCCCTCAGAATTCAGATATACGGACTGAGACAGCCAGGCACACAAAGTGCAAGTCAGGCGAGAGTCAAAGATAAAAGTACGAGGGGCTGGTGCAGGAGGAGATGGGCTATCAGTCGACTTGGCATCTGGGGCAAGGAGACAGACGGCGCACCGGGCAGGTACAGCAACCAAATAGACAAAAAGAAGAGCAGTGCCTCAGAAGGACTGAGGCACAAAGCTTTCAAAGGCAACTCATAGTTATTAACTATTCAATCACATAAAGGAGAGCTGAAGGCGTGAAAGGTTGCGGACCGAAGCACTTTTGCTTCAGTGCATTAAGAGCCTGGTCCAGCACTCGGGCTGCGTGAAAGAGAAATAGATTGCCTCCCAGGAAGATGACTGCTCAAAAGAGTTGGCTTTTTCTCCTTAATAACAGCAATCTGCTGTGAAAATCTAATCCCAAGTACCATTTACACAGAATCACGATAACTTCTGGTCGAAAAAGCGCACAATATGAATTTTTCAGTCCCTGATATACAAATAAACACAACAAGCTTCGCCATCAATCAGGAGACAGTCTCAAAGTAAGGGAACTAGAATGGCAAATGGCTAATGAACGCCGTGCTGCTAGAAATGCACATTTTAAAGCAGCACAGTGAGCCTATTGTACTGGCTGAAATGAAAACACAATTCCTTACAAGAGCTTAACACATATTAGATCATACAGGAATGACCCATATGGTCATAAAAACATCGACAGTGATACTCTGGCAGCATTGATAACGTGAGCGACATACAGAAAACAAACACACATGCAGGCTGTCCCAGAGATGAATGAAGAGCTCCATTTTTGCCATTAAAGTCAGATGTGGATGCAGCCTTTAAGCTCAGTCCTCTCCTCCTTGCAGGCCTAATTCCCCCTCCTCAGCGGTGGATAAGAGGGATCAGGAATGCATCCATATGCATGGACAACTATCTGTCAAGGGGATGTCAGGTCTCAGGCTGGCCAGCTTTCTGAAAGTACTGGTAATGACACTTAATGAAAGCTGGGGAGCCAGACGCTGAGGGCAATAGCCTGGGTGTGTATTTCCCCAGCCCCCACCCTGCGCCCAGACGCGGCCTTCACGTGCCATAAATAAACAAACATGCTGCGTTTAGAATAGATGTGCTATTTTCTCAGCTTCTTTCCTTGCTATTCCATCCCTTATTTATCTATGCTGGTTGTTATTCTCTGCATTTCTGCATGGCTTTTAAGGCCGGCGCTGTAATCACGGCTTCCTGCAGGCTTTCTGAAAGCAAAACATTAGCTGGACTTTGCTCCGGTAACCCTGCAGCCCTTAATGGGCCGAGTTTGCATCTGCTCTCTACTAATGTACAACGCCCACACCAAAAACACCCACTCAAGATGATTGTAGTTAAAAAAAAAGAAAACGTGAGCATGTCGTACCTCTCCTCGAGGCTAAGACTGTTTTCTGATGGAACTAACTTGTCCAAAGCAGCTCTGGCCTGAGTTACGTTGTCATCGTTTTAATTGGGCGGGATTGTGCACAAAGCTGGGCCTTCTGTGATGCAGGTGATGTGGCTGAGATGAGGAGGATTTCTGTGTTGAAAAAGGTTGTGTGGTGCAAAGTAAACAGAGGGAATGAGGGGATAGAGAAGCTCCTCTTAGCACAAGCCCCTAATCAGTACAGTCAACACATGGCAGATTGGGTTCACATCTTTCTCCCCCCCTCACTCTCACACCGCCTCTGTCCTTCCATTGCTAAAAACTTATCCCTTCAATCAGCTCCAATTTCCCTGCTTTCAGTGTAAGAGGATGTTGGATAAGAATGTGTTGCAAGCAAATGCCAGGTAACACAAGGCGAGCTTACTTTGAGGCAGGGAGATGTTGGCTGAGAAAAATGAGATTGCTTTGGCTGTGAGATACCATTTCATCACTAAATAACCCCTTCCAAAGCAACACGTGGAATTCATATTTTATTTAGAAAGTGTGCAAAGTTGTGTCTGAGTGACGTGTCTTACTGGGATGTCGGCAAACACGAACTGTGATGAAAACTTATCTGTGTGGACGGAGGACAGCCCGTCCTTGCTTCATCTGGGGGGAAAAGTTTGTCAACTCTGGAGGGTCAAACTCTGCCACCATGTCCTTGATCATTGATTCCATTTGCCACCCTTAACATTTCCTAGCTAACTGCAGAAATGTGTTTTCGGTGTTAACAAGCTTTGGCCATCAGTCGCGGCTTGGCCACACAGCTGAGGAAGCTGGCTGCAGCTGAGCGGACTAAATGCAAGGTTATTGTAGGTGAAGATGGGAGAAATGTGCTAAACATGTTTGTATGTAAAGAAGCGCCTCTGCTCCGAGGCGGGGATGGCTATATGCAGGAGCTTCATTAGGAGCAGGACCCATTAGGGCACCACCTGGGAGAACAGCGGGCTTCAAACACCGACGTGCAGGCTGTCCAGGACTCTAGAGCTGCTGATTTCACAGCTGGAAAACACGGACCATTAGTCACACAAACACACCGAGACCTATGCTAATCCCAGAACAAGAGAAAAAAAACATCACAACAGCTGATAAAGTCCTTGGAGTTATGAGACATCTTTGTTTTTTTGGTGTCTGTGATGCGCTGCTGAGTGTTTCTATTGACCCGCGTTTCAGGCGAGCCACTCCAGAATCACTCACGCTCCATCTGAAAGCTTTCTTCTTTGTCACAGAGGTCTCTGGAGTCGAGGCGAGCAAAGGCAAGGAACATATACTCACAGAGAAGAGGCTGTATAGATTAGCTGCCCCTCTTTTGGGAGAGAGGTGAGGTCTTTGGCAGGACCATAACATACACCAAATCAGAGATTGTATCTAAGACAGTCTGAGAATTCTGCTTGTTATATTGAGTTAGGGCAGGGGTTCCTGGAGGGCCGGTATCCAGCATGTTTGCATTGTTCTGCTGCTCCAACACACTTGATTCAGTGGTGGAATCACCTGTTCAGCTGCTCATCAGGCTCTGCAGAAACCTGCTAATCACCTGCTGATTAAAATCAGGTGTGTTGGAGCAGGGAAACAACTAAAACATGCTGGATACCAGTCCTCCAGGACCAGTATTGAGCACTCCTGGGTTAGGGTCAGACATGAAGATTGACAGAAACAACTGTTTCTCATTAAAAGTTCCAGTTTCACCTGCACCACTGGCTGCACTGTTGGACTTTAATAAACTTAAATTTATTAGTGAACTCAAAGTTAGCAAAAACACCATTTGAAGTCACGGACAACAAAAGACGTTTGGACCTAGAAAATGGCGACTGGTGTTTAGTTCTCTCTCGTTTCCTCTGGCAATGTGGGTTTCTGGTTCTGGCAGATACCCGAGGGGAGGGGTGAGTGTTCTGTGACCGCGTTTGCATTCAAAACCTAGCTTGTTCTGTAGATTTGCTATAACAGCTTTAACATTCATGGACTCACCCATCTTGACTCGCGATGGGGAAGGCTGTTGTTGGTTTAACATCCAGGAAACAGCAGAGAACGTCTCGGCTAGTAGAAGCTAACCGTTAGCATTAGCGACTCCACCACACAGCAGAACTCCTCCAGGCTTGTGTTATTTGTGGAGATAAAACATCAACGTTGCAGAGAAAACGGAGTCAGAGACCCAATCTAAGGCAAAATGTCCAAATATCAGGAAATAAGACTCCCAATCCTGCCGTCTGAAGCTACTTTCTCCTCTGACTGAATTCTCTGTGCTGAAACAGGTGCACCAGAGCTTTTATTCCCCAGAGTATGACTTACAAGGCATTCATTCCTACTATAAACCACTGCAAATGTATTAAAATATGAGTGAAGGGCCTCTTTAAAATGGTGTTTGTTAGAGCAGCGGTTCCTAAACTTTTCAGCTTCAGACCCACAAAATAGTCATTTTTAAGACATGTGACCCCAGATATCTCTAATTTGACAATACAAACATGCTTAAAATGCTAAATAATTCAGGTTATTAAGAAAATCTGCTTTATCCATTTATGACAATTTAGTTGAGTTTTGAAACCTAGCTTCAGCACTTGTTTTTGCAAATGTTTTTATTCCTGGAAATCATTTCAAGACCCCTGTGTAGATCTTGGTGACCCACAGTGGGGTCCTGACCCCAACTTTGGGAAGCGCTGCTTTAGAGCTTCTTAAATTGTGACTGCTGCAAGAAAAAGTTCAGTTCGCTGATGCAAAATTATTTGGAGATACCTATTCATGCTCATCAATGTTCCCAAATATAACCATCCATCCATCCATCCATCCATCCATCCATCCATCCATCCATCCATCCATCCATCCATCCATCCATCCATCCATCCATCCATCCATCCATCCATCCATCCATCCATCCATCCATCCATCCATACAGAAACTGAATATATCCATTCTGCATGAGTTCAAAAAAATCTTGAAAACAGATGTGAAAATGCAACTCTTGTTTTAATTCAAAATGATACTTCAGCTACAAATCATGTACACCCCCCCAAAAATAAATAAATAAATAAAATGGCACAACTTGTTTTTTCCCCCCACCAGTATTATTACACTTGACCTGGAAATGAAACTGTATTCTAATTTTAACTTCTAGTCATTTCAGAATTTTATCACAGTTAGAACCTATTTTTTTCTTAGCACTGCGAGCAGGAGATGCAATAAAACACAAACACGTCTTTCATCTATGGGCTGTCACCTTCCTAATGCTTCTCCACCAAGATATTGCCACTGCCATTACTACTCAGGCATGGCCCGATCCGTTCTCAAGCGATGAAGCCGGTCGTTTTTAATAATGATAATGCATTTTCCTGCTTCATCTTTCTGCTAAATAATATTATTTGCATACAGGTTGTCAGATTTGCCATGTTTTGTAAATCTTCATCGCTGAAGCTGCCACCAAATTAAATCCACCTTATTGTTGCAGATTACACACAGTCAGTGAAATTTAGAAAAATATAGACTTTGAATTAAAATAAATTGAAGACAATCCATGCACCTCCGCCCCCGCCCCCACCTTCCATGCATCAGCCCCTGCAGTCATTTCCTGCTGGTCAGAGAGATGGTGGCTGTGAGCACAACGCTGCCATCGCAATGACCTTTCCACAAGCCCGGGGAGCATGCAATGCAGAGGAGAGGCAATAAAAGTAATGAAAGCAGCAAAGGCAATTAAAGTGGTGTGTGTGTGTGAGTGTGTGTGTGTAGCGTGGCAGAGATGAGCCTAACTGGAAGCAGCCCGGCTCCATATCTCCCATAATCCCTGTGTGATCGCAGAGCAGCCCTGGCCTGCTCACAGTCTGATCTTCCTCTTGCACCTTTCACCAGCAAAGCCACAAAAAAGGAGAGAAAGGCACACAAACACACACAAATTAAAGTTGTCAGACACACACACACACACATATGCACACACGGGTAAAGTAATTATTACAGGTGACATACAACGCGCAGCGCAAAACAAAGTAAGGAAACAGCTAAAAAAAGTTATTACCAAGCAGAAACCCTAACCCTTTTCCTCACACACATTCAGCTCTACAGCAGTAAATGAGTTGCTCTCCTTGCTGCCCTCTGCAGCGCAAAGGCTTCTTTTCAGCCAGAGAAATTCATTAATGCTCTTCCTCACATGCTACCACACAACCAACAGCAATTATTTCTAAAAGCAAAAACAGAAAACACACAAACATACATGGCAGATAATCATTATCTTTTTGTTTGGGTGGCTGTGCTGAGGCGGGGTTGTGGAGGATGAGGAGGTGGCAGAAGCTTGGACTTCATTTTCTCCAGCAAAGTTTGCTGTTGCAAAATGACAAGGAAGCATTTCCTAAAGCAATTAAAGAGGATGCAGAGTTGTTGTTGCTGCGTGACACTGATAGCACTTCAGGAGGATGATGCTAGCCTGAAATGTGCTCCTGACGTAGGGGTCAACACACACACACACACTCAGAGATGTGTGAATGCAATCACACATGTGCTGTCACATACATGTAGAGCAGAGAGCTTGTAGGGGTGACTCTACAAAAACAAACATCAAACTAAAAGAAGACAAGAGGGCAGCAGCACTGAGGTCTGCCAAGTTCCTGCATTTAACTCTACTTCTCATTCTCACTCAGGCCACAGAAAAAGAGCTCATTATCTAATCAGCTTTAGGAATACAAAGAAAATGCTCCTCTCCTCCTGACAGCACAGCCTGATCTTGCCTGTAGTGCTCAATTGTAGTGACCTCTGTTGATCACCAGCCGACTTGAGACAGGCTGTGTAGTCAGTCCGCACTAACGACCTAAATCCTGTGTGAAATCATCCTGCCCCTCCTTCAACTCCAGCTATCTAAACTAATACAGCTACGGAGGAAGCAGAGCGGACTCCTTCTCTGTGCCATTATGAAGCTCTCATCATAGCTGCGCTCGAGGCTGGTAGCGCTCCGGCTGCCAGGGCTGCTTAAAGAGGGCCAGAGCTGGTTTCAAACTTGGCCTGATCTTTATCAGATGCGGTCATGGCTGCTGGGCGAAGAGCTGGGCAAGTGTGAATTTTATGAAGCACAGTGTTAGCGTCTGCCGCTGGTGTGTGCAGATTTAATATCTCTTTAGTTTTAAGATCATTCTTCTTCTGCTGACCTCCTCTGCCAGATGAAGATTACAGATAAAAGTTTCTAACTAAGGATTTTTCCTCATCACAATCAAACATGTTTGAAAAGCTAAGTGCACATATCTAAAATAGATAATTACATTTTAGGCCATTTGCATTCTTGACAAATGTCTATATGTGGAAGCAAAGAAAGTTTTTAGCTGTTGGTTGATCACTCAGACTTTCTAGCTTCTTCCAAAGATTCAAGGCAAATATAGATTTGTGGATTCTTTCTAAAAGCAGGCAATGTATATTCAGATGTAAATGCTATGAAACGCAAAAATCAGATTTTTTTAGCCCGTGGATGCAACCTCGCCCAGCAACAATTAAAACATGGAACTAGGTTCATGAACTCAGTTACTAAATCCAAATTCAATCTAGCAATAAGAGATCATCCATGTGGAAGTTTCTTTTTTTTTTTTTTACCTCCCAAGTTAAATAAATAAATAAATAAAATAAAAATGTATTCTGGTAATCATACTGTAGTTATTTGAGAAAAGCTGCATCAGCAAGTCAGAACTATAAGAACTGGTGTCAGCTCTCAAAACTAGAATCTTTATTGGAAATAATAAGTCAGGAGAAACCTTAAAGGAAAAGTTCGCTTTTTTAGACATTAAGTTTTATGTGTTCCTTCACCCACCCAGTGCTCTGTAAACTTTGACCCATTTCACACACACCCCCCTGCCCAGAGATTTTCAGGGGAGAAGTGATTCAGAAAGGTAGTTCTGGCTAGTTTCGGGGGCGCTTTATCTGCGCCGTTTAGCCTCACAAAAGGATTAGCCTCTGAAAGCATGGCTAATTTACATCTCACAAACAAAGAGAAAAAATTTACAACGTCACATTACAACGGGACTAGTTTTTGTCATTCGTATCCCTGCGCCGGTCCCCGCGGATATTAAACAGCGCTTTGTATGTCAGCTGTTTCACTGCCGAATGCCGAAAACATGTCAGACTCCGTCTCATCTGATGACGAATTTCATTTTAACACTATATCAGATGAAGAAGAAACTTATTTTACTACTAGGATATCTTTATGAGCCAGAGTACATGGATGAAGAATTGCATTTGCTACACAAAACACACACATCAACACAGATTGTTGACAAAGCTACTGCAGTCTATGATCAACCATCGGTGTAAAGATGACTGCATAAATAATGCGCTAAAATGCGAAGATGATGGCATGAATACAGCAGACATAGCGGAATAAATATTTTTTTAAAAACAAAACTTACCCAGATTTCTGGTACGGCCGAACTCTTCAAAAACAGTCTTTCACTTTTCCCGAACTTTTTCCTGATGTAATCATCCTCTTTGAAGTGTGCACTGCACAAACGAAAGGTTTTGACTCGTTCCAGCCGAGTATCCTTGGAGTAGCCGATTGCTAAAAGCCACTGATGCCTTAGAGAAACGTCCTTAGCAGGAAAAGTGTCAAACCGAAAAGGTGATCCTGTAACATCCTTATTGTTACAACCCGGGAACCTGCAGGTACGCACCATGGCTCGATATATTTAAGAAAAACTACTTTTAAGTGACTTTAGAAGTTGTTGTTTCACTCATACAGCTAGGATTAGCAGCCAGACACGAGCCCGTTCTAGCTGCTGCGGTGACCGGCGCAGGGATACGAATGACAAAAACTAGTCCCGTTGTAATGTGACGTTGTAAATTTTTTCTCTTTGTTTGTGAGATGTAAATTAGCCATGCTTTCAGAGGCTAATCCTTTTGTGAGGCTAAACGGCGCAGATAAAGCGCCCCCGAAACTAGCCAGAACTACGTTTATGAATCACTTCTCCCCTGAAAATCTCTGAGCAGGGGTGTGTGTGTGAAATGGGTCAAAGTTTACAGAGCACTGGGTGGGTGAAGGAACACATAAAACTTAATGTCTAAAAAAGCGAACTTTTCCTTTAAAGGTCAACTTTACTCATATTTTTAATATCTTTGCAGTGGTCTCTAGTAGGGATGAATGCCTTGTAAGTCATAGTTTGGGGGAAGAAAAGCTCTGGTGCGCCTGATTGAGGATGGAGAAGTCATACCGAAGGAGCAATTGGCAGAATGCTGCAGGATTTGGAGTCTTATTTCCTGATATTCGGACATCTCGCCTCTGATTGGCTAACAGCAACATGACTAGAGTTTCACCGTCTATTTTCTGTCAGAATCTAATGCAGCAGATAGGTGTAGGAGACTATTTTCATTTTCAGCCTGCATGAAATAATAATAATAATGAAAAAAAAAATTAATTTTTTCAGTGAAGTTGACCTTTAAGGCTAATTTATACTTCTCCATCTGCGTCAGTACGGAGACACGCAGCGCCATTTTGCATCGACGCAAGGGCTCTCGGAGGGTGACGGAGACATGCCCCCAAAAATAACTGTCTGTCGAGAGCCACGGAGAGCGCAAGCTTGTGATTGGTCAGGACGCCGCTTCCTTGAAATACGTCACCAGCAGCACCGCCTCTGCCGACTCAAAAAATAAAGAGCGGCAGACACGGAGCAGATTGAAGAACGCCTCGCTGAAAAAGTTCGAAAATATGAAAGTTTATTCACCCGTGACTGAAGGAGCACAAAGAAACACAGCGAGCGTTTTATTCGTGGACGGAAATGACGAGAAACGTGAATTTAGAGGTGCCGACCGCATGAAGAGGTGGAGGAGAATGAGGGACAAATTCTTCCGTGTTAAAAACTCTCTAAAATACATTAAAACAATGTAAACACAGTAGTAAATACACTATCGTAGACCGGATACGTGACTGTAATGGTGGCAGGATACCCCAGAAATGTGCTACGCCCTCTGCTGTCCAGGCGGGGGGTTGCTTTGCGACATCCCCCAGCCAACAGAGAAGTAGAAACATAAAACGCCTGCGTATGCGTCTCTAGCCCGAGGAGCTAACGGAGAAATTTTATTTAAAATTTATGATGGAAAAAATGAATTTTAGCACTTCCTGCTCTGCTGATCTGTTTAAAGTCAGCCAATAGAGCGTTGTTTCTCATTAGTCCTGTCCATTCCTCAAAAACAGAATAAAACTGTCATAAAAGGCAGAGGAAATGCAACACCGTAAGAATTATTATTATTTAGTTTGATTACATTTTTTTATACTGAAGCAGCCGTAACAAACTTCTTTTCTTCCTTATTGAATAAAAGGTTAAATAAATAACAGGAGGGGTGATGCTGTATCTTTAATCAGCTGTTATATGAATTAACTAATAAACTAGCTACATATTGCAAGTGCAGAAAATCCTAAAAATTTCATTTTCTCTTGTTCAACAGTTGTTCTGAACCATAAACCCCTGAAATGAACCTAATGCTTGGAATCATCACATGGATGAAGAGTGTTCAGTTCTTTCTGAAGCTTCAGATTTTAGTATTTGATGTAAAAAAAGAAAAGAAAAAGAAAGAGAATCTTTATATTTGCAGCTTTGGTTTTTAACTCTGTGTTTTGCTGCTGCAACCGAACCACACCTGGATGCTCCCTAACTCCATTACACACTTTACTGTAGCCATCAAACTTTGTCCTCATCTTCAACAATCAGCTGTAGCTAATCGGCACGTTCCGACTCAGCTCTGTGACGGATTTAAGGAACACAGATGAAAGATGCACCTTATATGCATGAAAGAGATCAAATTGGGATTAGGGAGATTAATTTCTGATGGTAACTGAGAGAAAAACTTTCCCATCAGATTTATCTAACTTTCTAAAAGATGTCAAACACGTTGTGATTAAATTTGCCAACAGATGAATGGTTGGTGAATTGCAGCGCTTCGGGCTTGTGTCCCTTTGGTTGCTGTTAAATTATATATCGTCGAATTTCACGACTTGTGAAGATTTGACTCATTTCTCTTGGCTTCCTTTGGGGTTAAAAAAATAATTACTAGACTGAAAACACAAATTCAGACTGAAATTAATTCAATTTGTGAGCATGGCTGGAGGGTGGCTCTGAGTGGTGTATAAATGGTTGCAGCTTGGTTTTAATCAGAAGACAAGCATGGAGCAACAGCTCCCTTTCAGAGACGACTTTAGAAACCAGAGTTCTGAAACTCAGACGGGTTCAGACCCTGTAGCTGACTCTGACACCAACAGAGAAGTTTGTTGTTTTAGTTCCAACGTTGTTATCCAGAGTCTTGGTGATCGTTACATTATCTGATTTTCACTTCTACTTTGACAGTTCTGGTATTACAGCAAACTTTTGTGAGGCTTTATTTGATAAATGAAACATTTGTTGACCTTATTGAGTGAAGTTGATGTCTGTCTGAACTTTTGATTTTTTTCCTGAATTTTTCTGAACTGTTGCTAAAACTGCTCAGCCAGTTTTTTTAACCACAAGGCATGTTTTAGTTTAACAAACAAGATAAGTGTTTTTTTTGTTACCATCATAAAACATCTCTGATCTCAGAAATGTCCTATTGACTCACATTAACACTGTTTTATACATTTTACATTCCTATCAGTTGTGCATTGTTGTTATTCTGACAGGAATATGGTGAATGTCCAGCTGGAACTGGAACTGGAACTGGACCTGTTAGCAGCTAGCTCATTGCTAACAAATCAAATCAAATAATCTCACCCTTTTATATAAATAGAAATTTTTATGTAAAATCTACAACTGTCTCAAGATTATGACATTAAATAAACAAAATAATGTTATAAAATGTTTAAAACTGGTGTTATTTTCAAGATGTAATATTGAATTTCATAACTTTCAACGCTGAACCTGACATTTAGTTTCCATTAAAGTTGCAACCCATCCCTCAAAATTAAAAATTGACCTGAATTTGAAATAAAAAAGTGCTCCTTATGAAATCATCAAGGAATATTTAAACTTTTTGTAGTGTTTTTAAGAGCCTATGCAAATTTAAGTATAGATAATAATAGAAAAAGATGTTAATAGCATATATTCATGTCCATCAAAAAAGGTCAAATTACAAAATGCAATTTTGTTGTCATTTTCTTGACAGCAGTTCTGTTAGATAAATATATTCTGTTTCTTCAAGCTGAGGTTGTTAAGGAGTCATCTACAACAGGTAAGATCCTGATAATAACATTTCCACCACAAAAGACTTGAACTATCGGTTTAAAACTGGAACAATAAGACGGTTTTTATAACAGAAACCTATGAATCAGTGACATAAATCAAAGGTGACTTGAACCTGAAGCTTTGAAGCTTCAACCATTAATAGAATTAAAGATGAAAAGATCTGAAACCTGATAAGATTCAAGCAGATAAAACATGCACAACAAAACCAGCTGTGTGTTTACAGAGCAGCACACTGAGACACTTCCCTCAGTCAATATATTGATGTTTGTAATAGACTCTAAATGGCTCAGACTAGAGACGGCAGGATGGCGAACCTTTTCACAGCTTCGGTTTCTGCAGCTCATTTCTGCACAAAAATAAAACACAACCTGATAAAAACCTACCTGTTAACTAGTGGCACTGACAGATTAGAGAGAGCTTGATTGACATGCTGACCGTATCATTTTTTATTATTAAATTTGACATTTGTAGAGGCTGAGGTGGTAGAAAATGTGAAAATGTTTTATTTAACGGCATTAAATAACCAAATGAATGGCTCCCCGTGGCCTATAGACTTAAACAAATCGGTTTTACACTTTTAAAGTTCTAAATTTTATTCTACTGGTCTGATAACGTGAGCTGATGAGGTAGCATCAGGTAAAGCACCGACAAACTCATGAATGCCAAACTACTTGATTGTTTTTGTCAAATATGAGAATGTTTGAGTAAAACCATTAATAAACACTATTACCTTAAATATTAATATTATGTTTGTGTTATTGATACTTAATAAATGAACAATGCATTTATTTTCATGGTTTGGACATAACGAGCCTATTGGGCGACCCCTCCATCCCGCTCTTACGAGAAGAAAAAAACGTGATTGGTTTCCATTTATGAACAAGATGCTGTGTCACCACCTCTGATGGTGTTTGCATGTGTCAGGAGCTACTGGTGGTGAGGGAATCGCTGGGAAAAGCCCAGAGCTTTTCCAATGCTCACCTCGCTTCTCCATTGACAAGTGAGGAGCAGTAACAGCTAATCGATGATTGTGAATTCCCCGTGCTCCTCCCTCGCCGGTCTGATCAATTTTCCTGGCAATTAGAATCCCCTATCTGCATGACTAAAGGGACCTCGGGGGTGCCTCGCCAGCCCGCAAACACCCAATTTAGTCCTCACCCTATCACTTAATTACTAAATCCTCCTAATGCCTATTGGCAGGTGGCGGGTTTACTCACAGCAGTCCCAGCGGCTGAGTGAACATGAGACCTTTGGCGAGGTGCTGGTTAAGATGCTACTGTCCCACTTCAGCTGGCCGGTTAAACACCTGATTGCACAAGAGGGTTCTGACCTGAAATGATCCGCTTATTGAGCGACTGGCCCACACACCTGCACGAAGGCTGAGGAATGGGATGAATGGAGAAAAGAATCCAGAACACTGCTACCTAACTGCTACAAGGTGCGTCTGCCGAAGGAAAAACTGATGCTAGCTGATCATGATGAGGGATAATGATGTGCAATCCTAATAAAGCTAAAATAATTAGCTGTGCAAGATGAAACAAAGCAGAGAATTTTTGTTTTGCTTTTTAACTGAAGCAGTGGAGCTCATGGCCAGGTAGAAAAAAAGCCAATCCTGCAGCGTCCACCTGCTAGGTGGAGTTCTGCTTGTGTTTGATTGTTTCTGAGTTTAGTTAAAGGTGTAGCTGTTGTTCTTTACTTCCAGGTGGATCATCTTGGTCTGCATAACTGTTAATCATTCTGGTGTGCCAATCCTGGGTTAGTTTGCACTTCCTGTGCATGCGCACTCTGTGCACCCCGCGCTCTCACGGAAACTGGGAGGAGGCAAACACGGTCTGGTTGGGCTCCCCACAGACGCCGCTTTCGCCAGTTTTCTGCTCGAGAGGTAAGCTAATGTTCAGAATGCTATTTTTACAGCCTCACATAACACGTTACGGCCGGCAGCTACTTCTAAACAGGGGCTGGTAGAGTGTTGCGCAACGTGGAGAGGGCGGTTCTTCAAAAACATCGTATGCTTCACCTTTAAACTTTTATCAGAGTTTCAGATTTATGGATATGTCACGTCTTTACACGGTTTTAATTTTTATGAACTTTTAATTGAATCGACTAGTGCCAAAAATGAAAAGGCAGGTAATGGTTTGTCCCTCTGCTAACTCTGAATGTCTTTGACATCTATAACTGTAATTTAGTCTATTTAGCAGACATTTGGCTAAACGTTGGGGCATTAGTAGCTGGGAGTCAAAACACATGTCTTATGTCAACAGATCTTGCAATAATGCATGAATGTGCTTTGATATTATTACCAATTATTTCCCCATCTAAATGACAAGGTGATTTCCTTTCCTTTAAGGAATACTATGGCTTTAACAGTGTATCCATGCATCAGAATTACAGGCTTGAGCTTTTAGTCCAATATTTATGAAGACAAACTGCTAAAATAATCTGTTTTTTATTTTAGATGAAGAGCTCAGATGCTTTAATTCCTCGAGACAGAATATATGAATGCACCAAAAAGCAAACACACAGGTGGATTATGATAACTTACATTCATTCATTGTTATTCACACCTTTTGTGGGCTTTAGGCTGAAAGCTGCTCATTCCATCACCTGTTAGTGATGCAGCTTCCTAAATGTTAACAAACATCTGGTTTCATTCCTAAATGAAAAGAACTTGCAGTTAGAGAGAAAAGCAGCATCAGCACCGACTCCTGCGGATCGTAGCCGCTCATTGTTAGCATCATAAACAGGATACCGTCGGTCAATAATAAGGTCTTTTAAAAGTTTTGTGCTTTATGTGGACTGGATGTTTGTATTTCACAAAAGAAAGTGAGACTGGTGTTGATATGTTGCTCTCCTGCAGGTGAGATGATGAAGCTGCTACCACCAGACGCTCAGGTTTACCACTCTCTGGTTATTAAAGCCAAGAAAGCGAGGACGCTGACGTGACACAAAAGCATGTCAGTGTCACTCAGTTCCTTTATTTGATCTCCCTAACTTAAATGACTTCAGTCATTTTCTTTCTGTCTCTTTTATTCTGTTATTCAACAGCCTTTACACTTTATGAGACCAGGAGAAACCAAAAAGACACCAACAGGGAATCAAAAACAACCTGCAGATGTCACCGTTCCAGATGACAGCAAAGATTAAAGCCCTGTGATTTAAAACAATAAGACAAATAATTCTGAATCAGATAAAGACTATTGAAGGACACTAAGTCATCACAACACTTACTGGACCTCTCTGCTTGGTGCAACACTCGGACCACTACACCGCTGTGCAGATCAGTGAGTCAGAGTGTGTGCGTGCACTTAATCGCTCCATTAATTTGTGAACTTCCCCGACTGCTACCTGTTTCAGCTCCACCCGTGGTTTGGCTGTGGGCAGCCTCCAGGTCCCGCTCAGCTGCGGTAACCCTTTGCTCCAGAGCTGTTATCTCCAGATGACTACACCGGCCCCTAACAAGACCTGAATCCACACCGAGCCCTCTGCCTCACTTAAAGACAAAGTAGCTGCACATTCGTTTAGAAGCAGGCAGATAAAAGCATGGCTTGATGAGGAGTTAATTTTTTTGCAAACATCTGATGTCCCTTTTTTCTAGCAGGTTGCATCCTAACATCTCAGTGTGATGCACATTCCACCTCTGGATGCCTTGGGCACACTGCTGGGGGAAGAGCCGTGGACGTTCACATGCACACACCTACACACCTGCACACACAGAGAGACAGTGTTGTCACCTTCCTGTCATATAACCATGGAAATGCCCTGAGGTTAAGTAAGGATGGGTGCCCCGAGCTTTACATATTCTTTTGAAGGACAGAGCCCAGAAGTGCCTGCCTTCTTCCACCCCCGAGCTACGGGCGCACCTGCTGCACTGCACTCACTCGGCTTCATGCCCCTAATTTGGTATTTCCACGAAATGACATATGTATCAGGCAGAGCAGGAAATGTCCTGGGTCGGGAGGGAACGGCTTCCTGACAGGTGTCACCTCCAATCTGCACAGGACTGCCTCAGATGTGTTAACTATTCAATTAACCAGCACACCACACTGAGTTGGTGCCAGCACCTAATTACCTACGAGACCTTGATTCAGAACGGAGTGAAATATGTGGATGTGTGTGCATGGATGACAGGTCACACTTCACGTTACTCTGAACCACCTTGACATTCTCGTAGAAAGTATGGTTTTTGTGACTCTCTCTCTGTGCGTGTGTGTGTGTGTGTGTGTGTGTGTGTGTGTGTGTGTGTGTGTGTGAGTAGTAAAAAGGCTCATAGTGTTCGTTTCCATTCTCACTTGGATCTCTGCACCATCCTCAGTACCCCCACACCAACAAAAACAAAGTCTTTCTGCTCTGCGTAAAATATGACCAGAAACATTAAATGAAATAAAAACAGAATCATTTAGCAATGTTTGAAAATGACTCCTGCCGTGGAGCCTCTTCATCTCACACCATTAAAATAATGAGGTGTCACTGCGCTCAGCTTCCATAGCTCCAATGTTGACACCCATCAAGACAAATCTATATTTCATGGCCACTTGCGGATGTATAAATAGCCAAATGAGGTGCACTAACCATCTATAAAACGGCACTAAAAGGTTGCCAGAAGATGGCGAGTGTCATGAGCCAGTTGCTCAGGTAATCAATCTGAGGTTAGGAGAGAAGACAGGGAGGAAGAGGAGAGGAGTGGGCTGCAGCGTGAAGCTAGGAGGAAAGGCAGCAGGCACTGCAACAAGCAGGACAGTAAATCACATTTCTACGGCGCGCTCGCCCCACTGACACACAACCACTTCAACTGACATGGGGCTTACTCGACAGCCTGATGGATCACCGCACTACACTCCATTAAAGGCAAACGTGCACAACGAGCACTGACATAACAAACAATTAGTCACCACGGTGGGTATGGACTTTACATGCAGTCTTCCTCAGTGATGGGCACCCATTCACTGGCATCAAGGGCCTTTGTGTGTTTTTTTGAGAAAAAAAAACACGTTAAAGTTAGGATTTACCAGAAGTTTAGATCTAAACCATCCAAATTATTTAGAAATGAAGAACAGCTTTTTCTCTAGAACTCAGCACCAACCCTTTACTGGTTTCCACTGGTCACCATTAACACAAACACCTCTAAGACAAAGATTTTTCTCTAATCCATCAGAATGCTGAGATGATTACTCATCTAATACAGTCTTGCAAATGTGCACACTCACACAAGTGATACATCTGATGAAACGTGCATGTGATTGTGCAAAAACTGCTAGTGCACATCCAAAGGCTGTGAAACCTCCCGTTTACACAATAGCACATACATTAATTCAAGTTCCCACTTACAAATTCCTCCTTTTCATTGACTGAATCGTGTGGCTTTTCTACGAGACAAAACCTCTTTTCACTCGAGTCTTTATTTCATCCTCTGGAGGATTCGGGCGTAATGGCCTTTTGCTCTTTTTACCATCAAGCATGAACTCATCATAATCTCCATTGAATGGAGTATGTTGATTTTTCAGCAGTCAATGAAAGGAGGCAAACACGCATGGAGGACATTTCTGTGTTAAGGAGGCATATCACATGAAAATGAGTCTGAAATAAATCAAAGGCCACCCTACATGTTAGTCTATTCACATCATGCTGCTCAGTTCTTCCTGCAGCTCATCTTCATCACTTGGGAACTCTATCTTAGCTGCCAAATAATCCCAGTTCTTCAGATTATGTAGCTTTATTGCCTTTCCAATAACTAATTTAGAAAAATGTTTAATTAAAGCTGAGGGATTTTTTAATTTGAGGCCAAAATTTAGGGACAGGGATGCGGGCGTTGAACCAGTCTGTCGTGGTGAAGAGAGAGCTGAGCTGGAAGGCAAAGCTCTCTCTTCAGTGATTGATCTACGTTCCTACCCTCACCTATGGTCACAAGCTTTGGGTAGTGGCCGAAAGAACGAGATCGTGGATACAAGCGGCCAAAATCAGTTTTCTCTGCAGGGTGTCTGGGCTCTCCCTTAGAGATAGGGTGAGAAGCTTGGTTATCCTGGAGGAGCTCGGAGTAGATCTGCTGCTGCTCCACATCAAGAGGAGCCAGTTGAGGTGGCTCAGGCATCTGGTCAGGATGCTTCCTGGACGCCTCACTGGTGAGGTTTTCCGGGTATGTCCAACCGGGAGGAGACCTAAAGGAAGACCCAGGACACGCTGGAGGGACTATGTTTCTCGGCTGGCCAGGGAATGCCTTGGCATTCCCCCGCAAGAGTCCAAGTGGCTGGGGAGAGGGAAGTCTGGGCCCCTCTCCTTAGGCTGCTGCCCCCGCGACCCGACTCTGGATAAGCGGATGAAAATGGATAGAATTTAGGGGCAAAATGCATCTAATTGAATGTTACATTATTTACAGCAAACAGGAGTAAATTAGCTTAGTAATGATTATTATTCCAAGTAAAGATTTTTGGCACATCTTTTCCATCCAGACATGTAGCTGCGCTGCTGATTCCTTGGATGAACGATTCTTATAAGTTATACCTCTTAGAGAAGGTGACTAATCAGGTTCATTACCTAGAAGCATTGCTACAACACAAAATTGACTGAATACTAACTTCCTTACTTTTTGTGCTAAGTTTAGTATGAGTTTTTAACAATACAATAACAAGTTGTAGCATAACTAAAGTGCTCAGAGTAAAAGAAAATATTGAAATAGTTAAATGAAACAATCACAGAGTTAAAGCAGAAAATTGTGCAACATTGTTTAAAAATCAGCCTGAACATTGGTGGTTTTGCACGTATTTAGGTGCATATTGATGATACATTGTGCTGACCATTAAATTTGAGAGGTCAACATTGGTCTTGCACAAAGCTGTGTAAGATTGTGGTAGTTTATCATTATCCTAATATTATTCATCATTGTAGCTGGCAGAGGTGAAACTGGCCATGCTGGCCTCATACCTTTGGCTATGACCCCATTGGGATCTGGTGATCCTCTAACTCCATCCTGATGTACTCCGATTAAGTTTTCCTAGAATGTGCAGGGCCTGGAACAATCATGGGTGCATTTGATACGTGGTGACAGTGCAAAAAGAGCATATTAAAGACATGGAAAATACCATCGAAAACATTCTGGACAAGCAGGGTTTAGCGGTATCATGAAAGCATTTCTGGCAGTGTCTGAATGCTGTTTGAGGCCAAAGAAACGGCTCCACTATGTTCACAGGAGAAAATGATGTTACTTGACTTAAATAAAATAAAAGGGGACTCTTTTGACTTATAGAAACTTAAGCATACTGTCACATGAGATGGATGAGTAATAGACTCTAACATCAGCTTTGTGTGCTGTCCTTCACCCCACAGACCCCACTTGAATATTCAGGAGTGTCACTGGCTCGTCCCTCTTTAATAAGAACAAAAGTATTCATGCACACAAGAAAAGCCGCCACTTGTAGAGCAGCAGAGGTCCGTAGAGAAATTGCTGTTTAGCATCTGTGTCTCCTGTCTGTCTCCTAAGAGCCTGCATATAGCTTTTCAATCTGAGTCTCTTGAATGGAAAATAGAGGTCTACTTTAATTAGCTGACATGCTGACAAAAAAGATGTATCACTTAGAAGTTTATAACAGAAATAGGGCGCTCTTCTACGTTAGTGGTCAGATCTCGCTGTCTCCAAATGGCAAAACAGAACTTTGTTATCCGAACATCTGAGAACGTTGCAGCATTTTCAGGTTGGAGCTCAGTGCGTGAGACTGCCACAGCGGCGCTACCTGTGAGGTTACACACGTGTATTTGTGTGTGGGCTGCTGGTTGGATTGAATGCAAGTATACTGCTGGGAATTCAAAGAGACAGATGTGTACCTACCATCTCCCTGCTCCAGTGGCACTTTAATGACACCGGCTCTAGTATACATTAGATTATTAGACTCCAGAGTGCAATATCCCAGACTGGATAATATTATTTTTCCTCTGGCTGATGATGCATTACAAAAACAAGGAATGGTGTAACAGATGTCTCTTGGGGTAAAAATAATAAATCACGCAGACTTGCAATGCGGTTGAGGAAAAATGCTACCACAAACACACCCACATCCATGAAACAATTCAGTGATTCATTTACTCTCTCTTCATTCCTGCTGAGCAGCGAGCCCGGAGAGGTGGAGACGAGGCCGAGAGACGGGGGGGAGGAAAGCGATTAGTTTGCATTTAACTTGCAAACATCATTAAGGCACTGGTACTAATTGTGTTGTTTTAAAACTGGCAAAATCTGATAATGACTTCATTAGTGACTCACTGTAATGATGACTTCAGGGTTTAAAGGGAGAGAAGAGGAGTAAATACAAACGGAGAGTGTGTGTGTGCGTAGGGGAGAATGTGTGACGAGGTGGAAGAACGGGAAAACAAACTGAGGCTGAATCAACTCCTAGATGCAAAACTAACTGCACACACACACACGCACGCACGCACACACACACACGCACGCACGCACGCACGCACGCACGCACACACACACACACACACACACACACGCACGCGCACGCACGCACACACACACACACACAAATACTACACCACTAAAGGGTGAGAAAGATAAATAGACTAATATGCACATGACATGGCTTAAGAGGTGTGTGTGTGTGTGTGTGCGTGCATGAATCTGTTGCTAAAAGTGTGTGCCCTGTCATGCAGGAGGGAACCAGCGAAAAAGGGAAGAGGCCTAATCCATAATATGGCAGCTCGCTGCATGGCTGCAAACGTTACTGCATACATTACTGCATCAATCAGCGCTAAGCTGCAGTGTAATTTTCTGACTCCCCATTTCTCTCCCCACCCCATCACAAAGACAACACCCCATGGCTATTTCTGATGAGATTCTGTGCTGAGGAAAGGGAATGGGGGTGTGTGAAGGGTGTTTATGGAGTAACCTATCTCCTCCCCTCTTTCCTCCTCTCTTTCCCTCTCCTCCATCCAAGCCTCCCTGATTAATTTTCAACTAGATTGCTGGGCCAGCAGTACTATTAGCATAAAATTTCCATGGATTAAGCCCACCTATAAATCCCTTTCACCAAGCGGCTTGTCAAACACTAAATTTCAGATCTCATTTTGTTTCTAATATCATTTTCATATTGGGGGGGTGAGGGTAAAATGTGGAGAAGGAGGCTGCTGCCGAGGTGGCGCGGTGCATCAGAGGACTGTTGTTCCAAAGATAAACTGAGTCATCAATCAAAATTAAAAAGCCCGCTGGGTTTCAAATGACATTTTATACAAGCACCCAAACATAAGACCCTGTGTGTGTGTGTGTGTGTGTGTGTGTGTGTGCGTGTGTGTGTGTGTGTGTGTGTGTGTGATGGCCAAAAACAAAGGTCAGAGCTGATGGGTGGATGGATGGAGTGGCTTGACCTGAACTGTATGACAAAAAAAACTGCTTAATCTGTCATGCTTTTCTTGTTCCATGTGATTGTTTTACACACACACGCACACACACACGCACACACGCACGCACGCATGCACACACGCATGCACCACTTCCAAAATCTCATAAATGCTTGTCAACGTGTCAGTTTTTTAAAGTGACCAAAGTAAATAATGGCTGATTTAAAAAGAAACTGCCCCACGTTGTAACATTAATTATGAAAAATAAGGACGGAGAGCAGTGAGTGGGTGGTTTAATAAAGGTATAGAATCAATGCAATTTAATCAATCTGAGGTAATTAGAAAATATATATTGAGAAACAATCAAGGAGCATAAACAAGATTAAAATAAATGATCTGTGCAAATAGAAGTGTGCTCTAATTAAACGATACAAATTTTCATTCTCTAGCTGCGCTCTGCTGACACCTTGAAGAATAGAGCAAGACACGCCTGAGTGGCCTCAAGAGACCAACACCGAATGCATCTTTAGTCAAGTTTATTAAGTCTGGTACAAGGGCATTTAGAAAGGGGGCCTGAGGTAAAGTTGGAGTGGTTTTTGAAGCATCTGGGTATTTGGCATAGTTAAAAAAAAACTTTGGGGACAACTGGTTTAAATAGGTCCAATTCAACAGAAATCTGCCAAAAAGATAGCCTAGTGAACTAGACCAAATTCTTGCTTTGCAAAGTTTGGTCTAGGGACGCTTCATTGGAACCCTCGCAGCCTGCTCCGCTGCTGTGGCTGTCCAATCACAGCTCGCTATAGTTTTGGTTGGGCCAATCACAGCGCTCTATTATGTGGGCCAATCACAGAGCGGGAGTAGCCAATGACGTCAGAGCTGCGGCCGCAAACCCAAGCAACATGGCGGCAACGCAGGAACCACGTTCGTTTGAAACGGCTTTGTCATCAACATTGGATTACTTAGACTCCAACGTGCGTAAGTCTGTCGGCTATACTTAGCGGCTTCTTATTTTTATCAAACAAAGTAGTGCAATGTCCCAGTACACCTGATATTCACATGTTTTTATACAAAAACGACAGAAATCATTGATGTTAGACGCCATTGCTGCCTCCCGCCTTTCCATCGCTGTGATTACGTCACGTTGTTCGTTACTCTGATTGGTCCTAGCGCTATCCAATTGCGTCCTGACATTTTGAAAGACAATCGTAGATCCAGCCCCACGACTGAGAGCCGTGTTGATTCACTGTGTTGATTCAATATTAAAACCTGTTTAGTTGTAAATATGTGCCAATACAAAATTTTAAATACTTAAAACACACTCTTGCATTGTAAGTTATTATTTTTAACAGAACCACATGTATTCAAGGATAAAAACATTTTTTATTCCCTTTTTTGTAAGAAACTGAATGTTAAATTAAGCTTTACATTAAAAGTCTGCAAGTTATCTGATAAAAATCAACATAGAACAAAGTCTGGCTAAAATAAAATCTCATAATTTCTACAGCCTTTAGTGAGTCCTACTGATTTGTGTCTATCTGAAAATAAGGTTCATTTTCCCGTCTTTAATATGAATTTTGATTATTTACTATATCACTTTTAACAAGTGGAACTAGTGGTGGGAATTTAATAAGCGTTATTTTCGATTACTGAATAAAAAAAACCCAAATGCGCTAAAAAAATTCTGCTTAAGCCCGAGCGTCCCCCAATTGGGGTCGAAAATCTTTAGCATCACCATTTATGCCCTATATATTAAATATATATATATAAATAAATATATAATAAATATATATATATATTAAATATCATCAAGCAGCACCTTTAAAAAACGGCATAGCCTGGGCTACAAGACCATATTAACCTTTGTTACGTGCTCCAAAACAACTAAAACTACAGTTAAATGAATCATGACAAATCGCTCTTCATGAAGAAAAGAAAGGAAGATAAAAAACTTTTTTACAGTTATGTTTTCTAGTTGGTAGAAAGTAGGCAGGCTGTAACTTTATCCACGTGAACTTTATTACAGCAGGAGGGACAAGCATCCACGCAGCATTGATCTTGTAACCCTCCGCAGAACTCCCCCTGAACTCTACACTACACCTCTATATATACTAGCAGTGATCTGCTGCCACCTAGTGTTCAGTTCAGTACACATTTACAATGTTCCATGTCTAGTTACACTTCATCAATAACACATATACTAATATTTACACATCCCAACAAATCCCACAATGGTTACCTTTATAACGAGACCAAAGTAATCAAACAGACCTTGTTACAGAAATATACTCATTAATGTGTGGGTGAGTCATCTGTGCCTCACTGACATTATTTTTAAATTGCTTGGGGACCAATTGTCTTGGGCAATTAAAATGCAATTAATCAAGATTAATTACAAAATTAATCAGATTAATGTTTTTAATCGAGTCCCACCCCTAAGTGGAACATATAAAAAGTTTGATATCTAGCCACACCTAAGTTAGCCATGAGTTTAGCTAATATATTTTATATACATAACAATGAAATTCAGAAAATTGGATTTAGTTTTGAGAAGTTAATGCACGAGACCTGTGTTAGAAATGTGCATCTTTACCTGACTGATGTAGTTGTTTCAGACTTGTTCTCAGACCAGTTCCTGCACCGTGGAGATCTCTAATCTGGACCAGCAGCTTCACCACAGAGCCCTTCACCTCCTCTGCTCTGCAACAACATAAAGGTGAAAAGGAGTGATGTGTATTCATTTCTAAAAGCACACTGACACAGGTCCACTTGTATTCACGGAACAGGTTTTTATTAATTTTATAGAAGAGACTAATCATTTTTCACCAGCTGTTTGTGACATGAGCCTTTGCCACAGAGGCACAACGTGTGTGCATGCCTGTCCACACACACAGAAACACACTAATTTAGCATTCAGCGATTCGTTATCACTTATCAGGAATAATTATTGCAGGTTTGCACAAGTGTGAAATTGAACAAAATCCCAGTCCATATAATTAAAGAAAACACAGTGAGCACACAATAATAAGAAGAGGTCAGAGGAGCGTGAAGGTGTGGAAACAACTGAAGGAAACCCGCAGCCTATTATGTTCTCGGTTTATCTGAACCCGAGCCTCTTGACCAACCTGTGGAGTCTGAGTGTTCATAAAATTTCCTTGTCTGACCTGTCGACTATGTTACCTCAGCTGAGGGTCTCATTCTGTCTGTTTTATGATGCTTTTACCTCCTTTTAGCTTTTGCTTCTTTTTCTTTCTTCCTGACCCATCTACTTGTGTAAAAAATGACTCTCTAGTGGGTCCAAGGGAGAACCACACAGAGCAATCACTGAAAAGTCTGATGTGAGACCCCCCCCCCCCCTTCTTTTTGCGTGGGGTGGGGATAGAGTGAGGCCAAAAGCCCTTCAGCAAAAATGAATTTTCCAATTTCAGTTAGTTCTTCCATGAATAAATAAACAAATGAATAATTGAAAGGAGCAACATAAATAAATAACATCACAAACATTTCGCCAGAACTCATAAGTATTCTGCAGATAACTTGGGCTGCATGCTAATGATAAAAACAGTACATGTAGCAGGTTGGGATGCATTATTCACCGCTCTCCTTTAGACGAAATTAAATAAATAAAAATGTCTCGGAACTCAAAACATCCTTTCAGTGCCGAAGTGACAGGCCTCCACCGTTTAGAACACAAGGACACTGCTGAAAACAAACAAGTGACCAGTCAGATACCAAGGGGAATAAATAAAACAGGAAGGTGCTGTCTGCCATCGACAGGATTTCCAAAACTTCTGCGGGTCATTAGAAGAAAAACAACTGACTAACAAATAATAAATATTTAAAAACTCTTGAGCAGATCTGACAATTAAAGTATCACCTCTAAGTCTTCTGGAACAGCTAGACAATAAATACACAAGAAGAAAAAAAGTTTGATCAATGTTAGTTAAAAAAAACGAGTGATGTGAAAGATCCACACAGCAAGAAAATCTAGAGCTATTCAGAGTTGAGCTATGGAAAGCAAAAACATGGACACAGAGAAGAGAAGTACGGGGCAAAGATGGCAAAAATAAGAAAAGTAGTGGTATAGAGAGATATTTAATTTAATTTTGTCCCACCACAATGTTCAATAAAGGTAACTTGAATGTGACGATGGAATAAAACCTGACAGGAGCAAATGTGAAAGATGAAAAACCAGATTGTTAGTATGGGTGAGCATTATGACAAAAATTAATCATGAGGAGTTAGATTGTGTTAATTCTCCCAAAGCAGAGAGATCATAAAATACGTAGGTCACAAACTAATAAAAGCATGTAAGGACTAGTTCCACTCTGACCATTTTAGATGTGACACACTATAAGCCTGATTACCTCCCATAGATATCATATATATCACTAGATGCCTTACCCGCGCTCTTCGTCGATTGGACGAACGTCCCTACGCGGCGGCCATCTTACCTCAGACAGCTGCCCCCTTTCGTAACATTGGTGTCAATGGTGCATGTACTATTTAAATAACTCTAACTTGCTCAATTTTCAACCGAATTTCAAATGGTTTGGTTTGTTATAAACGCCAGAGATGTGGCTGTGAAATATGACGGATTTGGCCCATTAGTTTAAAAATGCTAAAGTATGTCCTATCAAGCCTATGTGTTATAAGGTTTGTAATAATGCAACCCGCTTGTAAATCCGTTAATATTTAATCGAGTTAAGAGTGTTTTTGTTTAAGCTGTTCACTCACCTTCCATCTGCTACCATTGAGAACGGAACGGAAGCTGTCCGAGGTAAGATGGCCACCGTGTAGGGATGCTGTCGACTCCCAGTTAAGGCATCTAGTGATATATATGATATCTATGTTACCTCCTGCCTTGTGGTGTGTGCTCATAAAAGAAAGCAAATAATGTGTTTACATGATGGTCACCTCTAGCTTAGTTCTGCTAACATGGCTTTACTGTGAGGCGTTGATTTACACCCCGTTCACGTTAGGCTGTGGCCATATGTTAGCATTATTAGCACCTGTTAGCACCTGTTAGAACAGGGAAACTAGTGTATTGTTTTAAAGGTGCAATATGTAAGAATTCTACTGTAAAATAATCACAAAACAGTCTAATGTCTCAATCATGTTGAAAGGAAGGTTATACTGAAACAGATTTCATTCTCAGATCAAAAGGGGGTTGTTTTTCTCCTTTTGAAAAAAACAAAAGCGGGATGTACCATTTACAATCAGTGAGTTAGTGAGGTTGCTGAATCTGCGCCGAGCTAACGCAGTATCGCAGGCTCCTGTAATTACAAATTACAAAAAACTCCAGTTGTTTAAAGAATCAAATCCAGTAAACAGGAGCGACCCAGAAGTTATTTATTGTACCCCTAAAAAGCCACGGCATCTTTTTGTTTTACTCTAATATCGGGTGAAGCAGGCTAGAGGCTAGCATTGAGCTAACAATGCTAACAGTGAATTAGAAGCAAATAGTCAGCCCTTAAAAATATCTCAAGCTACTTTTTCAATCACCAACAACTCAGTGAAATGTATGTGTGAAGTGAATAATGAGTCATTTGTGGTGTTTTACTTCTTTTAATGAGTCGTTCAGAACTTTAACATCAAGACAGCAAACAACCACACTTCCTCTAACGCCGGAGAAAAATTATCGTAATAAGTTTAGTAAATGCTCCCTACCGTAAAACACCCAAGTGCCAACACCAGCTACAACAATGTATTTATCTACTTATCAACATACTGTGTATGACTCATCTTTATTTGTCAACTAGAATCTTCTGGCACTGATCCGTAACTGGCAACAGCCATGGAAGTGATTTTATTGCTTGGGAAAACGTACTGCAGTTACCTAATTTGACCACATGTCATTCTTACAGGTTGCACCTTTAAGCACCTGTTAATTTGCTGTTGCAATGAAATAATGTGGTTCTGTTATTTAGTAACTTGCAAAATATAGATTAAAGTAAAAAAGGCCCACCCCTGCTTGTTAGCTTTGCTATGTGGATAAAAATGCCAAATTTCAAATATAAAAATCAAAATGAAATCATGCAGGTGGATGTTTCTGTGTGTTCTCTTGTTTTTTGTGAATTCAATATTATTTTACCTTGTTCGAAATAAAGATCATCATCATGTTTTACTCAACCAACAGAAGAACACAAACAGTGAGAACACCTAAATCTCCAGATCTTTGATTCTGGCTCATTGTGTCACAGTTAATGTTCCACTCTAATGAAACAGTCTTAACGGTGGGGATTACGCACGAGCAGTATTGAACGAGGGGTAAAACAATGATTACTAATCTCCTTGTATTAGAATAAAGAATAGCACATCAGCAAATACGGAGGTTAAGTTGCCCTTTATCCTCAGTCTGGTTTATTTCTTCAAAGCTCATTAAGGGCCACTGTTAACATGCTTCCCAAGCACAAACTCTTAATTAAAAACACAAGGATAACATGCATTTTAACACCGTGCTGCTGAAGAGCATAAAAAAATCTAATTTTCTCTGCATTTCTGCTGATTGCAGTCTGAAGCAGCGCTGAAGTTAATTAGAACCCTGTGATCTGATGTGATGAGAGGCTGACCGCACGCCAACTTGCCCCCCGACTCCCCTCCCTCCTCTTCACAAATGCAATCACCCCGACTCTGCTCGTCATTACATCTAGGTTCCACCCTGCTGCCCCATCACAGTCCTCATCTTCTCTGTCTCCTAACGTGTCGAGCACATCTGGGTCACCAGAATCAGACTTGCATGGGATTTGGATATCACACAGATCCTCTCCATCTGTTTTCGCCTTGTCAGGACTGGATCCAAATACTCCAGTGGTCATGCAGAATCAAAATAAGAGCAATTTAGAGTGCATAACCAAGATGAATCTATTTATTTGTGCATCTCACACCCATTAAAATAAAGTTTAAATGGGTGTGAGATGTTGTCTTCTGCACAGACTCTGCTACAGACTAATGTAACACGTACAGTGCAGCCAAAAAGTCACAGTGCACTCCCATGATGTTAAAACAACAGGTCTGTAAGAGCCCTGATAAGTTTTTACTGAAAGACTGTCGAGGAGGGGGGGGCATTTTTATGAAGTGACAAACTCACACAATGACAGGATCAGCCCATAAAAGTCTCTGCGAGAGAAATGAACGAGTGTTTGCCGGGTGTGAAAATATACTGCGGCACGCACCTCTGCAGACCCTTCTATTAATCAACCTGTCCACACTTTGTTTTGAGAGTAATCTCGTCCAACCACCAGAGAAGCACTCAGCAGTAAGTGGCGCTTGGCTGTGCCTTTGAAGGCCGTGGTTTATTGCCATCCCAAAGCCTAGCGAGACTACGCTGTAAAAACACATCATCACAGGGTTTAATACTCGTCCCCGGCTGCACACCTTTAACCAGCACAGGCCTGAAAACCTCCACCAAATCTTGGGCTGAGTTCTGGTTTATAATCTCGCACACACGACTCAATCAGACATGTTTTCACTACTAGAAAGACTTTTTCGGGTTTATCGGTGGTGCAGATGGGAGTACAGTTGCTCACACAGACAATCACCTTTCTCCATTCACATGTGGATTCAGCCGGATTAACGTCTGGTTTGATCGATTCAGACATTTGCCTTCTCACCGGTTTCCCAGGTAATATCTGGTAAAATTAAGAATGGTGGAGCATGTGTGAAAATGGATTTAGGTGCAGCGTAAGCCTCGAACAAGCTCCTCCGTGGGCTTTGTCTGTGCAAACAGAGTACCCCCTTTGTACTACATTTTCTTACCATGAGAATTAGTCATTTCACAGCCCGTGCACCACCTTCGTCTGCAAACAAATGGAAATTTGCAGCAAAGCAGGTTGACGTCAAAAGCTGCAAAGCACTGAAAAGTTACTGCATGAATATAAAAATAAGTACCATAGCTAGTTTAGCAGGGTTTCTAAAAGAATATGCTATGGCAAGGTCACTTACTTACTCAAGAAGAGTGTGACGCCTTATTAAACATGTCTTTTGAACTGACTTGGAGTCAGTGTGTTTTTCTGTGGGATCACTTGGACAATTCCTTTAAGAGGGCCTCCTTAACATACATTATTTATTCGTGCATTCAGAAAAGCTGGGCTTCTCATACGGACACATGCAAAATTCTATTTTTGATTTCAATAAATTTCAGGTACATCAGAAGAAGCACGCTGTCTTGCACTTTGACTTCTCAGAAACAGTCACTTCAGATCAATAAGATGAGATTTCGGGTGCTTTTTTCTTCTTTGCTCATTTGACAGTAACAAGCAGAGACGTGGACTCTTCCCTCAAGCTGTCTCCTCACCAAAAAGGCACCTTAACTTTCAGCAAAACAAATTGCCTCTTCTCCACACTTGACCTCATCCAGAACACCTGCTTTAATATTTCAATAATAGGACAGAGAGTGCAGAGTGAAATTTAAAGTGGAGGTAAATAAAAGTGCTGAAATATTGAAGGTGAAGGTGGTGTGTGGGTGGGTGGAGTGAAGTCTGAAGGCACGATGGACTGCTGAGATGAGCCTCATATAGATTTGACCGTGTTGGAAAACATAGCGGCTGTGAGTCAGAAGAATATTAGACTTTCCTAACTTTTACGACCCACAACGTTTCAGAAAGTTAGACGAACTGATAAGCAGATATGAGCGAACTTCTATGGTAAACAATGCAGCGCTGGGCTGGCATTTCAAGAAAAATTTCATTTCAAGGAAGTGTGAAGCCTGTGTTCTGTGAACGTAGCGTAACACAGGAAGTGACCTCTTGTTTTCCACATCCTGTATAGAGGACATTACAGTGGAGCGCTGTCTAAACACTAAGAAGGTCTGTGTGAATTCACGACATTCATCCTTCAAGGGCGTGGAGATTGAATGTTTTTCTCCTGTACGAGTGATGAAAAGAGCTTTTGACCCGCGTCTTATAAGTAGCATATGGGGCACAGCTGCAGCTCTTCTTAAGTCAGACACTTTTTTTCTTCTCAAAAGACGAAGGTCGCTGGGTCACGGCGTGAAGGCCCACAGCATTTCCAGTCTTTTCTTGCTTTAGTCTTTGAGTTCAAGCAAAAGACACGAACTGAAGTCAAAGGTAAACATAAGCACCTGTGTGTTGCAGCTACCACTTCATCTCCACACGGAGAAAAAGTTTGTGTGTATTGTGCAAAAGCAGGACACTGCTCTTCATGTATTACATTTTTTATATTTAAAACAGAAAATAGGTGCAGCTAATTATAGAAAATGAGCATGCATTATGTTAGACTACGTCTAAAATCTAAAATCAAGATTACTCTTAAAGCCGTACTATGCAACTTTTTTATATTTTTAAATCATGTTCTTGAGCCAGTATGTGCTAAAACGACCGTTTACAGGGTTAATGAAATGTCACTCAGACCCCCACCGCCCTCTGTGGCCAGAATATCGCACTTCCCAGCCAGCACACATAGGTGGGCCCCATATGGGATCTATATGGGCAAGCAGGCAAACAGGGTTTGTCCGCAGTTTCCATGGTGGCCCACAGGGGTTTGCCCGTGTATGAGTCAAACCCTCTGAAAACCCACGTAGGGCCCGTTAAAATCTATGTGGGTAAAAATCTTTCTGGGCAAACCCCCATGGGGCCACTGTGGAAACCGCAGACAAACCCTGTTGGGACCCATGTGGCTTGCCCATATAGATCCCATATGGGGCCCACCTATGTGTGCTGGCTGGGTTGCAAATTTAGAGTGTCGGTCCGGTCTCTGTTGGCCATAGAAAAAATTCAGCTGACATGCCTGGTGCTGCAGTCTGCTTCCAGCATGTTTCCTACATGTTTTAGATCATGAACACAGCTGATTTGTTTGATTTAGTGATGAACCACTCCTGTAGACACTAATGAAGGCTGAGGAGACATTTCAGCAGTTAGATGAAGGTGTTAAAAAGACAAACGCACAGCGAGGAAATACGAACACTAGGGGGTGCTAAAAACAAACCAAAATTGCCAAGTGTTCCTTTAGCTTCCTACAGAGGGTGCATCTATCTATATATTTTGATCTGGAATAACTGACTAATCAGGCATGCATTTTTCCTGAATTCTTCAAATTGTATGCAGAATACTATTTTCCTCTCTTGTCATCAGAGCTGTGCATGACCTCATACATGCACACAAGATCAATTCAGTTACTTATCCTTAATATCCATCCATCCATCCATTTTCTCCCGCTTATCCGGAGTCGGGTCGCGGGGGCAGCAGCCTAAGGAGGGAAGCCCAGACCTCCCTCTCCCCAGCCACTTGGGCCAGCTCCTCCGGGGGAATCCCAAGGCGTTCCCAGGCCAGCCGAGAGACATAATCTCTCCAGCGTGTCCTGGGTCTTCCTTTGGGTCTCCTCCCGGTTGGACGTGCCCGGAAAACCTCACCAGGGAGGCGTCCAGGAGGCATCCTAATCAGATGCCCGAGCCACCTCAACTGGCTCCTCTCGATGTGGAGGAGCAGCGGGTCTACTCCGAGCCCCTCCCGGATGGCCGAGCTTCTCACCCTATCTCTAAGGGAGAGTCCAGCCACCCTGCGAAGAAAACTCATTTCGGTGCATTTATCCTTAATAAGACACGGTTTTCTGTTCATAACAATAACTCACAGTCAAATGGATTATTGTCCAGGGATGAGATGTTGGCAGATTTTTGACAATCTGTTACAGTTCCTAGTTGAGATATTGTATAGTGAAAACAGAGAAACCCATCCACTTGTTTCCTGTTAGCAGAAGCATCAGTAAAACAAGATTTGATGTAATTTCCTCTGAGAACAAGCTGCAAATCCGTACATAAGGATTCATGCAAAGAGTCGATGGACTGTTCCATCTGTTGTTCACATCTTCATCTGACAACTGTTCTCCAGTTTGTGCATGCTTTTTCACAAAGCTGCACCTGTTTGTGTCCAAGTGAAAAGCATTTTCAATCAGACACATGGGTCTATTGCTATTCGTATAAAATTGTTATTGATGTTAGTAATTCATTTTTATCAGAGTATTTTTTTGTTCTGTTCCATAAAGTGACGATCTGCTTTTCACATTTTCTTCATCCTCCATTGCACATCATGTGATTTACAAGGACTTTGTAATCATGTGGATTAAACGGCATCAAATCAAAGATTTTTGCCTCAAGGGACTTTTATAGTCACGTTTTTCGAGTTATTTGATTAATCTTTTCAGCCCTACTCCTTAGTCGTTTCTTTAAAAGTTAGGATTGTCAGGATGTCTTGAAGGACATCACAAAACTTCTTGTGCAGTAGTTATGGGCTGGAATGGAAATGCCTGGAAAACTACTGCTGATGAGCATTTTATATGATTAAAGAAAAGTCCGGCTCCTTAGAAACACAATTTGCTTTTAAAAAAATTGGGTTTTCATACGTTTCTGAGAGCCATAATGGAGCCGTGTACATACAAATCCAGTAAATAACACTGTATGTGTTTGTCTTTGATCAATAGGACAACCACTAACCTTTTTCCTGCAGCTTTTGTCCCTCATCCTTGTTTATCTACACCTGTACCTCGGAAATCTCAGCTTTGTTCTGCCTTTTCGCCTCCTCCTGCTCAACACAGACAGAAAATATGGAGCACAGGTAAGGCGTACAGAGAATTGAAGCAGTCTGTTTTTAAAGGTGTCAGCACACCTAACTTTTGCATAATACATATCACACCTCAGAGATGATCCATTAGCAGGTTGCGACGGGAGAGTTGAGCAATAAGCTGACGAGACGCAGCTCGGGAAGACACATGAAGACAAATGCTGCACACACAAAAACACATAAACACACAATATCCTCCTCTTTTAGAGGCTGATGAGAGGGTGGGATCGTCCCTTTGGGGCAGCTTTGTGTGTGGCTGCATTTAAAACCACTTTCACTGAACTGGCTTCTGGGCTTTGACCTGATGCTGCTTCCAGAGAGAGCGCCAAAGACAAAGTGTGTGACAGAAAGACAAGACGAGAAATAGAGCGAGAGACGAGGACAAAGATGGAGGGAGGCACAGTGAAAAAAAAGAAAGGCAAGCTACCACAGCCCTCTGCAGCTCCAGACACTGATTTATAATTTTAATATCTCTAATTTCCACAGCAGCACCCATTTTCCAAATGTCATTTTCCAATTTATGTCAAACCGTGTGACCATTTTTCTTAATACAGCTTATGACAAGGCGGATATGCAATTCAGATGGAGTGTTTTACAGGCGCAGCAGCAGACACGCCGGGGTGTTTATATGTTTATCTTTACCAGTGTCTGCTCTGTCTTTTCAAAGGGGGGGGACTGGGAGTGTTTTACACCAGGGGAAATTGGGTTTGCTGCAAAATGTGTGCCTTCAGGGACTAAACCCATAATTCCAATAATTACCATTATTATGATAAGAATTATGATAGAGGCAATAATAATATATAAAATATGCATAAACCTTAAGAGGAGGAATACGGGGTGGCTTTAGGACCATTACAGGAATATTAATGATAACTAAAACACAATACCCTTTTTAAAATATATATAACGCTATCTCTTTGTAATAGTAAGAGTGTAGATGGTGGAAGATCATGTCACTTTTATTCCACCAGAAGAACACAAAGGTCCTTTTAGATGTGTTTCAGGTTTTAAGGATAATTCTGTGTTGTTAATTTGGGAATTATGACAAATATACCTCTAAATATAATTATTCCTGATACTAAAAATGTGGCATCACAAACTAAATTTGTCAGAAAACGTCAAATAAGCTCATACAACGCTATGGTCAATATCTCACTGAGCTGCAACTAATGGTGACAAACTGCAAAGGTCATTCGAGTGGGAGTTTCCAGAATGACTCAAAACCCTGGAAAGGCTCCTTGTGTGAGCCTCTCTTGTGTTGTTGAACTTCTGAATATGTTCAGAACAACACATTTCCTTTAAAATATTCCTGGTATTTGTCAGTATGATCAAATCTGAATTAATGATAAATGACCCGCACTCGTATAGCACCTTTCAGAGTCAGAGGACTCCAAAGCGCTTTACACTACAGTGTATCATTCATCCATTTACGCACACATTCACACACTGATGGTGATGAGCTACAATGTAGCCACAGCTGCCCTCGGGCGCACTGACAGAGGCAAGGCTTTCTGAGCACAGGCGCCTCCGACCACCACCAAGGAAAGTGTCTCGCCCAAGGACACAACAGCAGCATTCTCAGCGATCGATCCTACAACCTTCTGATTGCTGGACAACCTGCTCTACCTCCTGAGCTACTGCTGCCCTCCAACAAATCTAGAAAATATGTGACTGATAAACATATTTGTTACTTATATAAACATTCACTGAAATCTTTTTTAAAGACCAAGTTCACAAATTTGCAGTGGTCTTTATAAAAGCTCTGGCGCTCAATTTCAGGAACTAGAACTTAGCCAGATCAGAGGTGAGCAGAAGACGGCAGGATTTGGAGTCTTATTTCCTGGTATCTACACATCTCGCCTCTGATTGGCTAACAGAAACATGACACAACCACTGACTGGTTTGCTCTGCGACGCTGATGTTTTATCTCCACAAATAACACAAGCCTGAAGGAGCTTCTGCTGTGTGGTGGAGTTGCTAATGCTAACGGTTACCTTAAACTAGCCGAGGCGTGCTCTGCTTTCTCCTGGACGCTAAATCATCAACAGCCTTCCCCGTCGCGAGCCAAGATGGACGAGTTAATGAATGTTGATTTTCAGTGTGGCTAGAATTGTCAGGCTTTACTAATCCAATAATTTTCTCGTCCATTTTCTATCGGCGGCTAATGCAGGAAATAGGGGTAGAAGCTATTTCATGTTCAGCCTGAATGTAAAACTCAGAGTGAGCGATCATATTTAAAAAAATAACAAGTAAAAAATGGTTGCTCAGTGAACCTGGCCTTTAAGATATTTTGTTACTAAACTATAAGACAAGAATTTGCTCAACTGTCAGAATTGATTCACAATTACGTCACACCCCAAGGTGACCAGGCAGACATCAGACTGCCCACAAAACTACAATAAGTGCCAATTCAGTGTAAATTCAAGTGTATTTTAGCAATTTTTGTCCCCTCCAACCAGATTGTTGTCTAACTCTGATTCTGAGAAGCTAGTTGTCCATGCCAAGACTTCTTTTAGTGCACATATGTTATTTTTTTAAGGACAAAACAAAATATTCTACTACATTTTCTCATCCAGTACATTCTCTGGATCTGTTACCATTTATGTTTCGTGAGGACCTGCTGTATGACTTCCAGCCAGCTGCTCTTTAATGGAGCTGTCAGGACAAATAACCAACTACCCATACTCAGCCCTGACCAACATCTCCAACCACGTTTCCAAACAAATATGCAGGAATTCAAGTGATAGAAAACCTGTTGATGGCATCTGCTGAGAGTAAACTAAACAGTCTCACCTTTATCCCTTGTCTCCCCTCCTGAGCCAAACACTTATTGACTCTCTGAGTAGCGGCCCGCCAGCCCTTGTTCCCAACTATTGAAAAAAAGGGTAAAAATAACAGGAACAAGTTGTCGGAAATGAAATTTCAATTCATCCAGTCCCTTTATACACTGGTGCGAGAGCCTGTCGTTGAGAGGGGGGGATCAATAGTGTTTAGACAGCGGGGCAGAATTTCTAAGCGCCGGATCAATAGGAAGGAGAGAGGAAAAAATACCCTGGCTTTTCTCTGGCTGTTGTAGTAAATACGAACAAATCAGTGGCCTTAGGCTAAATGGATTGACCAGCTGTTTCCGAGTTCTGTGCTGTAAATAAAGATCCATTCTGAGGTGTGTAACTGAGGCCCAAAGGCAAGAGCGCTGCTGTTCAGGTCGGGCTTGGATGGGTTGTGCTGGACCAGACTAACGTCTCGATCAGAAGGTGAAGACTGACAGAGAGCAGAGGGCGATCAAGACGGATGATCGGCTGGAGAAGTGACAAATGTTCATCCTGTAGATCAGATCACACACACACACGCGCACGCACGCAAGCACACACACACAAAATGTTATGTTTCATCTGTCTTGAGTTACATTTACCTGTCAACATATTCTCTTAAACTCTAACTGCATTCATTCTACTGTACTTTGCACATTTTTTTTGTTTTAGGTAATAATATCTTTAATCCTAAAATCTATTCAGGTTATTTCTCTCCTTATTTCAGCTGCAGTTCTCAGTTTAAGAATTCAAATTGTTAGAAATATGTCCTCAGAATTTAGCTTATTGTAGCAGCTGGGTCATCCAGCTTTCTTTTACGGTTCTAATTACACACCTGCAAACTTGTCACCTATAGGTGACACCTCACCTTTGTCGAAGTCAAATATGGCGTCCACGTTAATCATATAGATCGAAGAGTTTTTGTGTTGTTTTTTTTTTATTTGGGGAGGAAGGGTGTCTTCTGGCAGGTTCCAGTCACTCTTTATGAGAATCAATCTGAGAAAAGATGGGGGTTCATCTTGTTCACAAACCATCTTTGTTGTAGCGTGCCAGTCGCTCGTCGTCAATTAACCAATCACAGCTGTGGAGACACCTGTGCCAAAAGCTGCTTACAGTGAGTGTGACTACTGTTGCTTCAACATCTTGTAGCGGTTTTGAGCTTAAAGTTCATCAAATTAAACAAAACCACTAAATAAATAATTTTCTGTCAAGGGCTTTAGCAGATTTACCTCCTTTCAGCCTTTATAGATGGTTCCTGAGGCTCGACCTGTTTTTTTTTTTCTTTTTTGGAGTCGAGTTCTGACTTTAACATAAACACACACAGTATTTAACCCCATTAAAACCTGATATTAGCAACACAAATAGTTTTATTTCTGGTAAGAAATGGCCACCAGTATGCTACAGCCTCACTCTTTTAAAAGACATCCCAATATAATGATCTGGCCTTTTAGTTGTCACCTTTTTCACACCTTCCGAGTTTGCAGGTATGTAATTAATGTTGAATAATGAGTAATTCTATTGATATTATGAATACAGGAAGCAAACACACACACACACACACACACACACACACACGCACACACACACACACACACACACACACACACACACACACACACACACACATACACACACTAGTCATTTACTGCAGAAAGACCTTAAAGTGGTGAATCCACGAATGTTCTTTAAACAGAAAAGTGAAAACTAGTACCTCCCAGAAATTAAATGTTGCCACAGGAATTTCAGCAAAACAAGGTTTTAGCTGACTAATGTAAATCATAGCATGAAGTATAAGACTGGTTCATGATGTAGGCAACTTTGGCAATCAGAGGGCAAGATCCTGACAGGATGACTGATGGCCTGCTTGCTTTGCCTCACCTCTGGACTTATTAAAGAAAAACACCACGGGCCGTGCTGTCACAGAACTCATTGGTCAACCACGGAGGCGAGAGTGATAGGTAAAATTCATCACAGAAAGCTCACAAAACAAACACCAGCAAAATAAAAAAATGACATGAAAACACACGGTCATTATGGAGCTGATTGCCTCCAAACTCAGGAGGAAGAGGCTCGTTTGGGAGAAAAGATGGCTGCTGACTCTTGGTTTGGCAGGAAAAGTAGAAGTTTAAGAAAGAAATCAGAGGTTTTTGCTTTGCTGTTTAGAGAAACATGATCTTAGGCTAAAATAAACTAAGCATGGATTGTCCCTGCAGGTCAAAGTACCTTACAGAACATTTAGCATTGATGGATTCTGACTGCTGCAGAATCTGCACAAACAAATCTCAATGGCAGACATGTTGAATGAATCATTTAAGAGTAATTTTCTATGTAACTGTGTGTACGTGTGCATTTCTAAGCACCCCTCTGATTAAGATGTGACCTTACGTTGCGCACTTACAGAATCCCAACCTGAGCATCAGAGGTTAGAGAGCAAACCGCTGGCTTCCTGGACACATGACCTTGATAATGACATCCCTCACGCCTCCTTTTCCACACATTTAGAGACAGAGTAGTTAAAACGAGTTTTGCATTGAACTCCAGCACAAATTAATTGTGACAACACCGAAAAAATTCCAATTCCACAGACAAATATGTGGGAATAGTCGTTACATTTTAAAATAACATCTTTCTTGCTTTCCTGAAAGTCTGTCTTTATCTGCTGTCTAAAGTGACTGTATTAACACCAAACTGTTCATTATAACAGGAGAGGCCGACTTTAAAGGCCAGGATGCTTGTTCTGTTTTTTTATTCTTCCCGTTCCTGGAATCGGAGTAAACCTCGTTTAGCCGATAGGTGGGACAGCATGAAATGTATGATTATTAACCCCATGTCTGCCTCTTCCTCCTACACATTTTTTTCTCTAACAGCATCTCAGTTGAAGCTGCTGGCTTTTGTCTTGTGATTATCAAGGAAATCAGTTGCACTCATCAAGGATGGATGCAACACTTGTTGCAGTCAGTTGAAAGCAAATCAAAAGGTCAAATTAAGGCGACAACCTTTGTTCCTCCTGTCTTGGCTTGTGTTCCCTGTGTTCCTGCTGGTTTCAGATTCTCCTGTTTGTTAACCAGTTTAGTTCCCTTCCTGTTCCCTCAAATTGTTTTCCACGTGTCCTTGTAGTTTCAGTTACCAACCATGACACCTCTGCCCATCCATCTATTTTCCTCCCCTTATCCAAGGTCAGGTCCAGAAGGGAAACCCAGAGGCAGCTCTCCTGAGTGTCATTCTCCAGCTCCTCTGGGATCTTAAGGAATTCCAAGGACAGAGAGGATAATATAATAAAAAATAAACAAAAGGTCTGCCCGGGTTGTCCTACCAATGGGAAGTGAGAAATCAAGGTAGGGTGCAGTGGAAACTTTGGGAAGAGAAGAGCGGGTCCTGGACGTTCTGATCACCATAATCTGGCCTTTGAAAAAAATACAAATCCTGGTAAACGGCCTGCTTTCATACAACGCTTTTCTGAGTCAGAGGTCTCCAAACAGCTTTACACTACAGTCAGTCATTCACCCATTCACAAGCTGATGTAATAAGCAACACTGTACAGCCACAGCTGCCCAGGGGCATGCTCAGTGCAGCTGCATGCACATCTAAGTCGAGCTACTGCAATAATCAAGCTAATACCTCAACCAGAGTAGGAGCCTTTATTCTAGTTTATGTGTTTATGTGAATGAATTATTGTATGAAGTGAGTTAGACTCCTCTACAGTAGGTGGCAGCATGCGCCCTTTTGTGTCGGCATTCTTCGGGCCGGCCTATAGCAACACAAATAGTAAAGAAACGCTGACGCGAGAAAAAGCAGGATATGCAAAATGGTCGAAGAATTGGACAACAACAATGTTGCAGCTCAGTACATTTGGTACATACTGTGCTGTTTGGTAGTGATACACATGAGATGCATGCAGAATCTTGTGGCGACGATGTTATCAGAAGACTGCTTCCACAGTCTCGTCACTTCCTTAAAGGGGAGTGGCCAGGCCGGCCATAGCTCGGCTAAGCTGGGATGTCGTTTGCATGCAGAGAAGTTCAGTTGTCTAACCAACTTCAGCCAGACTAAGGTGCATTTTAAAAGTCCCATTTTAGTCGGACTAAGGCAATTATTTGGTTTTCTCTTACTGCATGTACGCACATTCTGAAAGAAAGGAGGCTGCCACACAATCGGCACCACCAGCTCCTTTAACCACCACCAGCAGGCCAGTCTTGCCCAAGAACACAACAACTGACAAAAATGGAGCTGGACTTCAAGCTAGCAACCCACCAACTACAGGACAAACTCCTTACCCCTGAGCCACTATGGTCCAAAGTCCTTAACTCTGCATTTGTTCTTTATCGCCCAGTAAGCCCATGCTCGATCTTTAATGTCCCACTAGACTATCTGTCTAAATTAGAGTCTGTGTACTAGGTTTCCACCCCTTGTTTTGAGGTATTTGGGTATATTCTTGGGAGGAGACAAGCTATTGAGAGTATTTGTGTTCTTGGTGAGTACAGCGGCTTCTAATGTGTAACACAGGGCACTTCAGCATTCAGACGCCTGGGGCTATTCTTTAAGTGGTCTTTACTCTGAAAACACAGGTGCCCTCCAGGGGTTGATGAGTGGTTGTTGTGTGCATGTGTCTGTGCACGAGGAGGCTGGGAGCTGGGAGGGCAGATAGAAGAGCCGCACCCTTCTGCAACCAATGCCGCGTTCTGAATAATATATCCATACATCATCAGCCCATGTCAGACTTTGATTCAGTCTGGTGGGTTTCACACAAACCACCGTGCTATCATCTTTAATAATGCAAGCTGGGATTAGGTGCTTACGCTCTTCTAGTAAATACGGGCAAATGAGTTAATTCTTCTAAAGACCCCCCCCCCCATTCCACAGAGGACACGTATAGATTCAACAATAAGTTCAGATTAGATATTTCTGCATAAAGCAGAACTGAGTAGTTTGGTTTCTGCGCTCTAATTTAAACCAAAAGTAAGCAGCGCGGTGTGATTGGTTCGAACATAACTTCTGATGTTTGGCAATCTAACGAGTTCAGAAGGAGCACATAAATTAGAAACGTAATGCTTTGTATAGCTCACTGCTGCGATCGCAGCATAACAAAAGAAATAAAATTATTAGGCGAGGTTTGACATGCTTCTCATTGTAATTACCACCCAGGCAACCGTGACCGAGCTTGAAAATGCATCCTGTGGCAAACCGTTAATAAAGACATTCAGCCGTCATGTAAATAAAGCAGCTTTTCTGACAGAATCGTTGCAGAAAACCAACTTAAATCAGGACAATTAAAGAAAATAGGAGTTTGCAGGGAATTTCGTGGCGTTTACAGTGTCAGTGAATGCAATACTGACAAAAAGGCCTCGTGGCCATTTTAAAGGCAATAAACCACTTAGAATATCTCAGCTGGTCCTCATGCCAGCGACCTTGGTAATGAGGAGCAGCTGGTACAACAGTCATTAGGCCTTGCTTTCTCCGCCTTCAGAAATCTTTTATTTCCATAAAACCTTTTATCCATTTCTGTCTGAGCTGCCATACAGTCTAAAGCCAGCCCCATGCAAGGCCATTAATGACTACAGCAGTATAGTAAATGTCATTATATAGCTTGTATCATCAATACTTCTAAAAACAGAACATCAATGGAAACAGAGGCAGAGCAGATACAATATGTTTCTGGTAGTTTCACAATCTAGTAGGTCTAATTAAGCTGAGTTCTACTGAAAGGCTGAAAGGAACGAAAGAAGGAAACGAAGAAGGTGGCCCAATTAAAACCAAATCGAAACTCAGATTCACTCTGCAATGGGGTTCAGAGCGAGGAACGTGTGCAAACAATAGGAACAAGCTTTATTAGTCCCTAAGCCCAATTTCTATGTTAATATTCTGGTCTAATGAAAGCCATCACAACATCACTGTTTTGTATTTTATTTCATCATAGCTTATTTATTTATTTATTTATTTATATTAGCACACACGCACAAACACACACACACACACACACACACACACACACACACACACGCGCGCGCGCACGCACACACACGCATGCGCATGCACATGCACACACATATGTATCCAATTACTTGAATAACAGGTGAAATGATGGGTGCATGCTGAGGAGAAATGAAGAGTTACCATGGAGATATGTCAAAGAGTCTGACTGTACACCTCATCTTTGGTCACATGACTGATATCTGGGAGAAATGCAGCTATGCTCAAGCCCTGCACACCAAAGGCCACTTAACCTCAGCCGCTGGTAGCGATCAGGGGCCAATCCAGCTGAATTTATTGGCTATTTCTGTCTGTGGGTCAGACTGGGTGAGTGTTTGGTGATGCTGCAGCAGTCCGACCCCAGACATCCGCAAAACCTCCACTTCCAAATGAAAACCCTTAAAGAATTCAACGATCAGAGACCCGTGCTTGCATACAAAATCTACTTTGAACTGCAATGACACAACATCCAAAGAAACTGTGGGATGGCAGCATGGATGCTTATGTTTTAGTCAGAAACAGCCACAGGTTTAGGTTCAATGTGCAGGTAACTGAGCCTTAGTGTGAATGTTAATGCCTCACACCCTAACTCCCTATAATACGTAATTCAAAGAAAGATTAATATTTGAGAATAAGTAGAATGAAAATAGCTGGGATCAAAAGTTAATTAAAAGAACTTTGTACAAATTTGTCTTTTCAGATTGGACCAGCCAGCATAAAGAGCAGGTCAACAGAGCAGACTAAAGCAGATCTAGTCTGAAAAAGAAATACTCTTTCAAACTTTACATTTCTGTAAATCAGAAACCAAAGTTCACTTCAAAATGTAAGTGAATCTTTCAGTAGAATGCACATTTCACTTTCATTGTTTTAAATGATAAATAGGATTTCTCTTCTGTTGCAACTAAACACAAAGAGAAGAACCAACATACAGAAGTCCAGATGTGCCCGTGTTCGTAACATTAAAGTGATGCATGTGAACAAAACCAAGAAAACATATGAATAAGCTCAAACAAACAGAGAAAATTGCCCCAGCAGAGCAATTATGGATCTAATCAGAGGTTTCTGGATGAAGGTACAGCTCTTCTATCTCGCTACCATTTGCATCATAACAGTGTGCAATATTAATTTTTGAGTTTACTGCTTATTGGAAGTGCAAACTATAAAAACCATTAAGGCCCCAAACAGAAAAGCAATTTGCTGTCACATGGATTTTGTTATTTTAAAAAAGAAACATCCTGTTAACCATTTGGAATTAGAGTCATTTGGCAAAAGGCATTATGTGAGTTCCCTGTAAAATAAGTAATTATTCCGTTTCTTTCTTCTATCCTTTTCTAGCTTTGATTTATTCAGGCAAAGTGGGGAGTGGTGGAGTGACTGGATGCAAAGGTAATTAAAGTTGTTGGTTATCTGTGTGGTTAATGCAGGGATCAAGCCAGCTGAGAGCCCCAGAGGCAAAAGCACGACGATAAACACCTTTTTTCACCGCTCAGTCTGCCGGGCCCCAGGCTGCTTTCATCTGGTCCATACATCACCGATTCCAATCCCACAATCCAGGAAAAAAAAGTGAGAAGGAGAGAGAATCCATCCATACAGAAAAACAGGAACTGACTCTTCCTCTGAGCCTAACTCATTTCATTTAGATTCCTGCTGTGTGCGGTCTCATTAGAAAATCTCAGTTGTGACAGGCTCGGGATTTAAATTAAACCAACTCTACAAGCTGGGGTGTTTTAGCAAATTGCATAGCACCTTCTACGCCTGCTGTGCTTTGCATAAACACACGCAATTTTGTTTTTCAGTTAGAAAAAAACAGATGCGGGTTAAAAATGACTCAATCACTAAATAGTGGACATGGATTTCAATCTGAGATAAACAGAGCTGTATTTAAATCTCTAGACGTCCTTATTCCATAAAACACAAATCATTTATTGGGTAGCGTGTGTGGCCACAAAGGTGTTTTATGTTTGCAGCGCCCATTCGGACTGAACTTGGTGCTCAGTCTTGACCACAGGTATTGATCATCAGCCACGGCTGTGGTGTGGCTAGTTAGAGCGGTGCACGTGTCCTCGATGGGAGATGAAAATGAGGCCTTTGTGAGTAATGATCTGTGTATGACGAGGCCACAGAGACAGAGAGGATGAGAAATTAAATAATTCCTTTACGCGTTCAGAAGAGGCACTGCAGCGAGCATGCCTGGTTGCTTAATGTGAGATCTGTTTTTTTTTTAAAAGGCAAATTACCAAGAGGGAAGGGAATGAAATGGAGAGCAGAGGAGGGAGATAAATGACTGGATATGGAGGCAGTAAATGAGAGCATCCTGATGCAGAGAGCTGAGTGTGGATGGCCTTAATGGGATAGGCTGATGTGAGCTGTCTGGAAACTGACCGTCACAGATCTTTGCCTTTCCGCCCATCACACACCAGATCCCACCCCCGTGCAGACACAAGCACAGTGCATGCTAATTGGCTTAAAACGATGGTGCAGAACAAGTTTAACAAAGCTGTGGGTCTGTATTTAGAGATGGGTGGTAAGTCTTTGATAAAATATATGCAAACTTCTTTCCTTCAGTGGAAATCCAACACGTATACAAGGACCATCAGAGGAGATGACTTTTACAGGAGGATGGTATCAAACCACCTTTGATGATTTAGCTAATTACCAAAAATGGAGCTAACTGAAACCGTGATCAGGGAAATTCTGTTATTGTCATGTGTTCAGAACAAGATCATGGAGTCTTCACATAGCTGCACAAGTGCTAAAACTAAGATATTCCTAATTATTTGACACCAGGATGTACCCCGCAGGGTACAATCCACCTTAAATGACCAGTCGTGTGGAGCTAATTTTCTCTAATGTACACTTTTAAGGGCTTTTAATGCATTTACCTACTGTATTACATTAGACATATAACAGACAAGTGTGGCTTTTATTTAGTGTGGTAAGAACCAGAGTGATCTCAACCAGCTCAAATAAAAATATTCTTATTTAAATTAACAAGCCAACCACCAAACTGACCTGATCAGTTCTGAGTAGGAGACAATCTCTCCAGCTGAAGACTCAATCTGAAGTGCTTGTGCTCCTGGAGGGGAAGCAGGTGTTGTTCCTGAGGAATCACAGGCTCTCTTGCTGTTTGACCCTCCTACTCTGCTATGATAGATATTAATTATAAAGGCTGTTGAGTTAACTTTTCCAGGTTTAGGTTGCACATCTTCCCTTTCCTCTGATGGCTGCTGTGCTATCGTGAAAGGTTGCAGTTGTGATAAATATAAAGATATGCTCTTACTTTGGTGAGTTTGACATACAGGACGTGTCATAAACACTTTTAAGGTAAAGTAATAAAGCTCAAAGACCACATGGATAGAAAAAATGGTCAAATTCTTAGGAAAACTTTAAGTTTATTTCTTGTATTTTTCTATAGTTGCCAACCACTGTGCTGGCTGTGAACCTGTTGACCCCTGGGTCACACGCTAGGTTCAGCAGACCTAAAACAAGCCCGTGAACTCTGGCAATTTTCTAAAAGCATTCAGATGTATGAAAATGAAAATGTTTAACTGGTAAAAATTGCATTACAAGGAGTTAGATGAGAAGTACAACCTTAGTACACCAAAAATAACCAGTTTCAGCCTTTATTTGCACATGGCTTGCAGAGTTTTAATTATGCCATTTAGAGCAATTTTGTTGTCAATTTTTAATTCCCTGATGGATTACCATATTACTGTCCAACCCAAACAGCAACACCTTAATTAAAGCGGTCGGGGAGCTTACAGTCATGGCTGTAAAAGTTACAGAACACCTCAGATATACTGAGGATTTCAGCCACAGAGAGGCAACACCTTTCACAGTGATACCACTTCTATTGGTGATCTGACGTCACGAGTATTCTGCTAGATGTGTGGAATTTTAATGCATTGTTGAAATCACTAGGAAATAGTCAAGAACAGGGTGGCATTTCCATACAGCAGCTGATTGAGACAGCTTGAATGGCAGTGATGACGTGTGGTCCTGGATTCATGGGAGGAAGTCAAATTAGGCAGAAAAGAGCCCTGCTGCACGGCTTGAGTGGAACAGGTCCAAATACTCTGAAGATATGGGGTTATTCTAACGACAGTCTAAGGAATTTGAAACGAGACTGAACTTTATGGATGTGCAAACCCTTTTCATGACACCATCCCTAAACCCTCTAACTTTCAGCCCACAGGGACCAGTGCCTGCTCATTTCACCACAAAGGCCTCATTAACACAGCCCCCTCGCCATCATTAAGACATCTGCAGTGAAATTAATTGAAAGACAGATTAAAAATAAATTAAGAAAAATGTGTTGCAGAATGCCTACGTGCGCTTCATAAATCACCCGGCAAAGCCAGGAGCCGGCTCCCCATAATTAACTGCAGACTATTTATTTTATCCTGACGGTATAAATTAGAATTCAGACGCACAGATTATATTAGGGCTGTCTGCCATGCGGAACTGCTGAGGGGTGTGCAGAATATTTTAAGGATACAAAAGAGGAGAACAGAGAGAGGAGAAGGGAAAGAGAGATAATATGTAAAAAGGCAAAACAATATGTAAATGCATACAAAGCAGAAAGATAACATTTGTGTCCCACAGAGAAAGTATTTATTCAGGCGCCGCATAAGGAAACAGCAGACGGCACAATTAAGAGCAACAATCAGGAGCGTGATTAAACGAAACAACACTCGCTTGATTAAATGAGCTGTTCTATCAACTCCTCGTTATTAAGAACAGAATTCAAATTCTGCTGCGAGTTTAACCGCGTGCATGAAGCCTGTGATCAGTAACGGGGCTGATGACATAACACTGCCCAGGAAGTCTCTCTCCTCCCTCGTCCCTGCTGCTGTATCACAAGCCACTTCACATGCAAATGCACACTAAAGCTCTTCTGCTGATCAGTCTGAGTCTCTCTCTCTCCCTCCCTCTCTCTCTCTCTCGTCTGTCAGCATCTCTCCTGCTATCAGTGTTACAGTCTGCGTTAGCCGCACACTGCCTCCTCGTGGGCACACTGCCCGTGCTGGCACAGAGCCAGACCCACTCTGCCACACCGGCTGGGCAAATCGCACCCTCCCTCTCCCTCCAAACTCAAATTCCCTATGCATCCTTTTATCAGAACGCCCGCGGCCCTCTCTTCTGTCTTTTTTTTCTGCACCGCAGCTGAGATCAACACTTTGAAAGCATGCCCTCCAACCAGCCGGAGAAAAATAATACTAGCACTCCAGCACTAGTACTGCCAGGGAACAAATAAAGCACTCAGCCATTTGAATGCTTTAGTGTTATGCAATCAGAATGACGGCAAGTTATCTTATAAACAATTTGACTTCATCTCACTTGAAACAGGTGTTAGGTGTACTCTAGGAGAACATTAACAGACCCGGGAAACTCTGAAATGTGTTTTTTTTCAAACATGCAACTAAAGTTTATGCAACGATTCATATGAAATAATAATAAAACTACTAATATTTCAAAGATTTTAAATATTCTGGGTAAAAGAAGGTGCACTGCTGACAAAAACATTAATCCTAAATAAATATACTTCCAGAGGAATTAGTTTTTGTCAAAATGGCTACATTAAAAACTCTTGTTTTAATACAAATTTAGAAGTTCAGTTGCAAACATGTCTGCAACCAGCCATGTTTCTCTTTTCTTCTTTATACTTTTAACAAATCACCAGCAGGCTGGGACTCACCATCTAGGACGTAAGTGAAGATAAAGTGTATATTAACACAATTAGGTGCTGCATCTTTGAGATTCTATTTGTTTTTCTTGTTTATGCTGCAAAAGCGTGAGTGTCCCGGTGTGACAGCCTCTCAGAGGGAGACTTGTGTATCGTGCTGCTGACACAGACTCCATTTAAATCCTACTGATTCACATGGTTTCCTCTCTAATGTTGGTTTCATCTGCGCGTGTGTGTGTAAGTTGTGTGTCCGCGTTTTGATTTGGAAGAATCCTGCCATGTTTTCCTTGTTTTGTTTTGCTCCTCTCTTGACTGGCAGGCAGTGTGAAGGGCGAGACAGAAGGTAATGATCAAACTGGTGGTTGGCTGACTTGGTGGCAGCTGTTTGAGGGATATTTTTAAATAAAAAAAACACTTCATCGGCTGTCCACACTTCTGCCAAAATCAACATTCATAACCAAAACTTTACCTAGCTAGTGCCAGCAAAGCGTATACTTCAAAATAATAAGTTGGTTTTTAACAATCGTAGCACGAAGAACAGCCAGTCTGCCTCAGATGTATAATTTGGTTTCCCCGGTGAGTAAAAAGCCTTGGAGGCGAGTGCATACACAGCAGTCATGTTTGTTAAGATACATGGCTAGTGTTGGCCTTTCTTCTCAAGCACCAAGAAAAGAAACGAAAAAAAGCAGCAAATCACCAGCAAAGAAAATAAATATATACCTATTACATTCTGCACCCTGCATACATTCGCCTCCTTAACATATTGCACGGGCACGGTGCAAATGTGCAGCGCTGCACATGGGCAAAAAACATGCCATGAAAAATGACAGCAGGGAGGGGTAACTGCAGACCTGGAATATAATGGTGCGTTGGAGCGGAGGAGAAATAATCATACCTAGTGGTAGGGGAAAGGGGGGGTGGGAGGAGCACGAGGAAGATGAGTCTGTGCCCTGTAGCAGGGAAATGGAGCTCCACTGCTCTGCTGCTGGATGCCTGATTCCCCAATAACACAGCACAAGACCTCCCTTCAGCAAAGGGCAACACTGTGCAGCGTCTGTACTAAAGAAAAAACATTACCCTGACATCTCACAGCCACAGAGGACGGAGAGAAGCTGCAACACTACATTATGCACTTTGGATTTTAAGCTTAGATACTGAAAAAGGACAGGAAGGAAATAGAAATCATGTTTTTTCTTGGCATCAAATCAAATTACTAAGAAGCGTCACCATCAACACCGATATCGTCTCTGTCTTCTGTCCTTCAGCGACTTGTGATTAGTGGTGGAAGAAAAAGAGACCTGGTAGCAGTTCTGGTTTTGAACATTAGGTGTCTCTCTTTCACTTTGCATAGCTGAAGCCCTCTTACTGAACGGGGATCCTCCACTCCTGAACTCCCATCTACACGTAATATATACAGCACCATTTGAAAATGGCAGCTTTTTGAAAATTCACCTTGATTATCAGACATTAAAAGTGACTTCTCCAGAGCTGAGTGTCTGGCTAGGGGGATGGCTGCAGACAGCAGAACAATGCAGCAGGCTTGGCATTAATGCCTGGTTGTGGTGTGCAGGCAGGAGAGAGGAGCCAGCCCTTTGTTCTCTCCTACAGCCAATTATTTTTTACGTGTGCCTCCTTTCACAACAACAAGAGAGAATTTAATTTTAATGCACTCTCTGCAAAGAAGGGAGGAAAAAAAATCTACAGTATGAGATGGGGACTAGCGTCAGCAGTTAAGTGTATATGCACGCGTTTTTGTATGAGGCAGAGATGGATGACAGGGGAAACAAGAATGACATCTACCCAAACACACACAGATTCACGAATCCTCTCATGCAGCGTGCTAAAACACAGACAGCCTTAGTCCGAAAGCTACACCAAAACATCACGGTGCTCCATCTCACCCTCACGAAACAAAGACCAGGACAGACAAAAAAATCACAACCAACATTAGTACATTACAGCATAATGGTGCCACTGATGGGGTGCACATTAGCATGTGCATACCCAGGACAGGAGGATAAAAAATAACAAATGCACACGGTAAAAATAGCAGATTCCTGATCAGGCGGCATAAAAAAAGAAAGAAAGAAAAAAAACGAGGATTGCTGTTGGTAGGTATGTGGCCAAATATTTTTCTAATTGGAAGGGCACTTTATCTTGCTGTCAGAGAGGCAGTAAAAACCAGTACCGTTCCCAGAAGGAGAGGAACAAAGCTTGCTGGCCTTTTATTAGCGCTGGAGCTCTGATATATGCCTCTGCTCTAGGCTTTCATCAGGACCCCGCACCTAAACACATAAACAGACACACAGATATACACAGAGCACTGTTTAAAACTAGCAGGAAACGCAACCGCTGCTGAACAATCCAGCTGCAAACATTCCACCAAATTTTACAGTAAAAAAAAACTAAGAAATGTTTCCTACAACAAACGGATCCTGCCAACAGCAAAAGAGGACATTTTTCAGGTTTTGCAGGTTAAAACTGTGGTAAAACATCAATTGGAGAAATACAAAAGCATGAGTTCAAATCCAGAAAGAACAAAGCAGTGTACAAAGGAAATCAAAACTTGAGTATAACTAGACAGAGTGAAATGGTGCAGCGACCTGGCAATGTAGAATTACTAAATCACAAGAGAATAAGAATACAGAGAACCCACACAAACGCAAGAGCATAAACATTTATTTATGCAGCTCATGCAAAGCTTCTTTAAAAAAATGAAAGTGCTTCAAACTCCAAACTCATACAAACAGGCGCTTGCATGCATGTACACACACACACACACACTAGACTGGCCACACACAAGCTAAATTAAATTTCAGTCCTTGGGCAGACAACTTAACTGCTTGTGTGTGGCACCTCCTCTACGGCGCGGCAAAACCAATTCTCTGGAGATGGTGAAATTAAAGGGCAGATTCCTGCCTGTTTATGGTTCCCACTCTCTTCTTCTCTCAATCAAATCTTTTATTGGCAATCATTTGGTCCTAAAAGTCATGTTCTTGAGAGGCAGCTGGCATGGTGACAACAGCTGCTGGACAGAACAGACTACAACCACTTCCAGTTATTTACACCTGCACGGAAAGACAGCGAGGAGCTCTAATTAACCCTGTGTAGAAAGGTTATTCAGCCTCTGTCCTGTCTACAAGTTCATATTATACTGTCATTAGGATCTGAACTGTGAATTAGAACCCGCAGAAGCTTTTTAAACTGTAGAACATGTTAGTTTGTATAAAACCCGCGTGACCACGGGGTGTCAGGAAGTGGTTCAAAAAAGTGTAAATAAAATCTTTGCCTTACATTTGCAATACTGAGAAATAACAAGCTATATTGACTTAATCTACTACACTTAAATGACATGTTTTATATTTTTGACTGAGGTTTGAGCACCTGTTATTGTACCTGCTGAGTGAAGCAGCCATGTTGAGCAATTCCATCTTGGGAGGGTCTCTTCTCCAGTCTGGGGTGAGGAAACAAACACATCAGTTACTAAGACTTCCAGTGATGATGTTTCATGTAACATCACCTTAATATTCTGTTTTCTTGCTGCAGACATTTAGTTGACTTCATTTCTCTGCCTTTTGGCATGCTTATGTGAAAAATCAAATCCATTTTAAAAATTAGTTTTGATTTAAACGGGTAAATGGGAGTAAACAGGCAGAAAAATAAACAAAACAAGAACCAATTCGTGCTCAAATTTCATTTTTAACAGCGTGTTAGTGATTGCTTCTGCTTTAAAACATGTAAACACAGAGTGTGCACGCATGCTCTGCACACCTTCTCAATTCCTCTGTATATTGTATCACTGAGGCATCATTTTCTACCCTGCAACCCCCACCCTCCTCTGCTGCTTTCTCCTCTTGTGTCTGGAAGCAGTAATCTGTTCCTGAGCTAGCGCTGGCGGGATTAGGTAGGGACCGAAGATAGGATATATGCGTCATTAAAGCAGAGAGCAGTGTTGCAGGAGGAGAGACAAAGTCAACAAAGGTGACAGAGACAGAGGAGACGGATATCAGAAACCCACATGTGCCCTCACAAGCAAACATATACATGCACATATGCATTAAAACATCAAAACAAAACCTCATCTGTGTACTCTCACAGCACATATGTCTGCCTGCGTCAGCAGCACACACAAATAAAATCCTCTTTTCTCTCACATATAATTTCCTAAACCTCCAGTGAATAAGAATAATGTGGTGTTGCTGTAATGGACGTCTGAGAGGGGAGATGCATTAAACCAAAGGCACTAATGCAAAGAAAAGTATGGACTCTATAGACAGATGGCATCAGCAAAGACTTTGTGCTGTTTGTTGTTTACAATGCTCCAGATGTACTCCACTTTTCTCGTGTATTTTCAATTATTCATTGTTATTTTGTAAATGCAGCCACAATAACTGCAGCATTGCTTTAGCTGGCTGCAAATTTGCTGCTAATTGTACTTTTTCCACAAAGTTACTTTAATACTCTGCTGTTAGGCAAGCAGGAATTCACACCTCATATCTCCAGCTAGATTTTTAAACATCAAACTCACATGAACTTGAGTTCTTACTAGATTTAATCGTGCTTATGATAATACTTTCTGGGCAGGAAGTAGAGGGAGGATAAGGCTTAAAGCAACAGGGAAGTGTGGATAATTTTCCTCTTCAATACCAAGGTGAATTGAGCTTAAATGGGCAATTTTTAGCACTCATGGAATAAGAAATTCATAAGGGATTAATTGCAAATAAATTTCAGGGTTACAAAAAACTAAAAGCTTTAAATTCTACTGTATTTTTTTATATTAAAGACGATATCACCAGGAATCAAAAAACCTTTCAGAAACTAAAGGTGTCAAGTGAACAAGACACCAAAGGCTGCAGCACAACCGGCACTGAGTAACATTCACAAGCTGAATCAAGACTTATTTTTCAAGTTTCACAGACAGATCAAAAGAGATTCACTCCTGATCAGCCAGAAGAACACGGGGCACCACTTGCAGTCAGTCCCCAGCTGGGTGGAGAAGAGGTGCTGGTGAGTGCTATTATCATTACGGTTCAGCTACTGCCTGGGTCCTTTCCAGGATGAAAATCAACTCTCAAACTCGATGCTAAAACTCTGGAAAATACTTTCTTTTAAAGTCACGGCACAGAAGGAAGCATGTAGGATGCACATGAAATCAGTGCAAGAAAACACTCTATGAAATGTGTTTAAATAATCCACTGCTTGGCTTTAATAGTGTGGTCATGTTCTCCCTGATTTCACTTTAAACTCACAGCTGTGTATTCTTTTTATTTTATTTTTTTTCATTCCCATATCTGTGTTTGCTCTCGAGCCACTGACTGTTTTCAGAGTTGCCAACTCCCTCATAAGCCATGCTTCAAAATAAGAGGGGTTATGTGGATATCTGCAATGAAACAAGTGTGCAGAAGCATGCACAAAGCACTATGCATCCACTGTTCCATAATAATTTACAGAGTTGTTCAGAGTTGCATTCCTCCTCCTAATCAAGGACACAATTTTAAATCTATTTTGTCAACATATGAAACACCTTGATGCCAAACTTAACGACTGCACCAAATAACTAAAACACAATCATAAAAACACATTATTAGTTTATTTGGTAACACTTTACAATAAGGGTACCTTTATTAATGTTACTTAGTCAATTCAATTCAGTTTATTTATATAGCGCCAAATCACAACAAGAGTCGTCTCAAGGCACTTCACAAAGTAAACATCCCAACAGAGTTCAGTTCTTTATGTCAATCAGTAAAATGTTTCCTATAAAAGGAAACCCAGATTGCATTGAGTCACTGACTTTACAGCAATCCCCATACTAAGCAAGCATGTAGCGACAGTGGAGAGGAAAACTCTTTTAACATTATTAAGCATGAATAAACTATTAAATAAAGTATTAACAACTGTTTAACTATATTATGTAATGCATTACTAAGCAGACCCCCCAGCCCTGTGTCCCAACCTTAAGGACACTTAATAATTAACAATATGTTAATAAAGTAAGCCTTTGTTTATTAGTACTTAATAATGCAATAAGTAACGTTAATAAAGGGACGTTTATTGTAAAGTGTTACTGTTTATTTTAGTATTTTGTGCAGAAAACTGGTGCCTCGTTGACCCTGGTTATTGACTTGGTGTACACGTTGGACCATGCATGGGACTGCGTCATCAAGGAAGAATGCGTGGGCAGCAGGGGGCGATATCGTCCCCTGCTGCCCACGCATAAACGGTGGCAGAAGTGAAGCTGCTTTTAGCAGCTTAGCTCTGAAGAAGATCACAGTGATGATCGAAACGTCAGCAAAAAAAGGTAAAAAGATCTCCTACCTGTGTTTTAAAAAGAACGAAAAGTAAAAAGATTGTCTCAGTAAAGCCCTGGTAAATGTTGATAAGGATGGATGTAATGATTCTCATGATTTCTTCCTGATATTACTCAGTCCCTCTAATCTGCTGTAACATTCATTCAGCCTGTCTAGGTGAGTGTGGAGTTACTGGAGTTCTTCACCGAGTGCCCTTGACTTTTTTTGTTTTTAACCATTTCCTTCTTAAAGCTTAGTTTCCCATAGTTTGATGTGTTCGAAGTGTTCTGTGGAAAAGCAGTGAACAGAAAAAATGTTCATTGCTGCAGACAGCTCTCTGAACAAACTTAGTTTGGAGAAACAGAGATTGGTTCCGAGTTGACAGTTAAGCCAACATCTCAATCAATCAATCAATCAATCAATCAATCAATCAATCAATCAATCAATCAATCAATCAATCAATCAACCAATCAATCAATCAATCAATCAATCAATCAATCAATCAATCAATCAATCAATCAAGTTTTATTTATAAAGCACTTTACACATATGAAGTGACCAAAGTGCTGTAGATAGTAAAACCAAAGCATAAAAAGACACAACGCCAACAATAAAAGAGAAATTACAATAATACACTAATGCCAATGATAAAAACTGCCTGATGATTTCTGCTCATTCAATATTAAAAGCCAAGCTAAAAAGATTACTTAAAATCATCAATGGTTGCTGCCATCCTAACAGTTAAAGGGAGATTGTTCCACAGCTTGGGAGCAACAGCTGAAAATGCTCTGTCTCACCGGGTCACCAGGCGAGTCCTGGGAACTTCTACAAGCAGCTGGCCTTCAGAGCTAAAACCTCTCCTGGAAACATGCCTGTGTAGAAGCTCTCATAAATAAGAAGGTGCCTGACCGTTAAGACATTTAAAAACCAAGATTAAAATTTTTATATCAATTCTAAAACGTACAGGCAGCCAGTGCAGGGAGGACAGCATAGGGGTGATGTGGTCACGTTGCTTGCTACCTGTGAGCAGACGGGCAGCAGCATTCTGCACAAGTTGTAGGCAGCTCACAAGAGAGGCGTAGTCAACGTAGAGAGTTACAGTAGTCCAGTCTGGAGGTTATTGACGCATGAATCACTGTTTCAAGGCCTTCATACGGCAAGTATAACTTGGCTTTGCTTATTAACCTCAAATGATAAAAACTCGAATGGACCACTGCACTTGTCAAATTTAAAACCATTATCAAAAAACAGCTACCCAGAGCAAGAAGATTTCTACCATTTCAAAAACATCTACAAAGCAGTTCCAAAAACAATGTTTAACTAGATGAATTGCATTTCTTGCAGAAATGCGTTTGAATGCTTTATTGCTGAATATGATAGCTGAAACTGCTGAATTGAAGCTAAAACTAAGCTTAATTGTCATTGTATTTGAAGATTTAGGAGCAAAAATTGCTAAAAAGTTTTAAAAAGCCCGAAAAGTAGGTAGAGAACAGAGAAAAAATAAATAAATAAAATAGCTGTTCCGTATATCAGCTGTCAGACAGTCAAAATAGCAGGAAATGTCTGAACCAATCAGAAAGCCCCATTATCACACCACTGGTCTGCTGCTGTTAGATGCAGCAGGCAGGCCCCTTAATGAGGAAGGCTTTGGATCTGTGCTTCAGATGTCAGATCGGAGACCTCGAACTTCTCATCACCATTCAAAAAGTATTGCACCGGTTAAAAAAATTCCAAAAGCGTAAGCATCAGAAGGCTTTGGTGGTGCTATATTTAAATTTTTGTGTGCCTACCTAGAATATTTGTAGGAGATATGATGAGATGATTTCTACTGTCTGGAGCAGAAAATGCCTGGTTTTTATGGGATTAAAATGTGGCAGAATCCTCTTTCTGATGCTTGTAACTCAAGAACTGTGGCAGATACAGCTAAAACGAAGACATCCCATCGAAGCTGACAAAAAAAACCTCTGTTTTTGAAAAAAAATACGCATGAACTATAAAAGATGTGGTCGTAGCAGATATTTCTTTAGAGAAAGTCATCGGAGACTGCAGCTGATCTGCAGCTTCAAAAGTCAGATTGGAGGCCTGGAACCTCTCATCACCATTCAAAAAGTATTGCACCGATTAGAAAAATTCCAAACGCGTCAGCAGCAGAAGGCATCGATGGTGCTCTGTGTGAATTTTTGTGTGGCTACGTCGAATTTTTTAGGAGATATGAGGAGACGATTTCAGCTGTCTGGAGCAGAAAATGATATTAATTATAATGGGCGCCAATGGGAGAAAATCTGGCTCACTCCTCCTTCTGAGGCTCGTAGCGCCCGAACCGTGACAGATACAGCTAAACCAAAGACATCCCATCGAACCTGACAAAGAAATCTACTGTTTTTGGAAAAATTATGAATGAACTCTAAAAGATGTGGTCGTAGCAGAATTTTGTTTAGAGAAATTCATCTGTTACTGCAGAAATCACTCATCTGCAGCTCCAAACGTCAGATTGGAGGCCTCGAACGTCTCATCACCATTCGAAAGGTCTTCCACCGATTCGAAAAATTCCAAAACAGTAAGTGGCAGAAGGCTTCGATGGTGCTCTGTGTAAACTTTTGTGTGGCTACATTGAATATTGTAGTCGATATGATGAGACGATTTCAGCTCTCAGACAGCGATCGAAGCACAAAAGCTGAGAATCATTTGAATGGCCGTCAATGGGAGAAAATCTGGCACTATCGGCCTTCTGGGGCTCGTAGTGCCCGCATCGTGACACTTACAGCTAAAACGAAGACATCCCATCAAAGCTGACAAAGATTCCTACTTTTTGAGGTATAATTTGTTTAAGTATTGTAAACTGTGTAGGTGCAGTAAACATCTGTTTGCAGAAAAAGTGACCTTGAAATGTTAGAGTGCGGGATGTTCAGGTTAGAGTGGACTGGAAAGATTTCAGAAAAGTGGTAAAGGTCCGAACTAATTAACGCTACGACCACAATTTTTGAAGTACATCTATAAATTATAGCTCAAAACGGAGGAATCATCGTCAGCTTTCATCCAGTGCAAGTCCCATTTCCATCGGTTCTACGGTTCTCTCAGGACACTGCCTGAAGTCGAGCAAAGTCAGTTTTGGGCCCTATTCTTTTGAATGGGGGGAGGAGGAGAAATTTCTGAACTTTTCCAAATCGTACCTCAAGTTTAACCTGTGATTATAGAAAAACCGTAAAAGATATCAAGAAGCTGAAAAAATTTTAAATAGTTGAACTTGTGAGTTTGTTAAAAGTTGAATGAAAGTTGAATGAAGTCTCTAGGTTGAAGTTAACCCTGCCAAGTAAGAGGTCAAAAAGATGAACGATTTTGTGAAAAATTGAGCGATTTTAAGCATTTTCCATTCATTTCAATGGGCAGAAAAACCTGAATAAATCGGAAAGGGTTGAAGATATCAATACCAAGAGATATCGCCGGAAAGAGCTGAACGAGCTGAACGGTTTGATACCAAATTTGCTGAAATAGCTGAAAAACTGTAGGAGTAGATTCAGTTCAAAAAATGTACGGAAACTGAAAAAGTGGAGGAGAAAAACAATACTTCGAATGCTTTAACAAGCATTCAAACTAATAACAAGCATTTAAACTAATAAGCATTTGCTGATTTTACATTACTTACAATGTTATTGATGTAAAACTATTATTTAGATCAGGACATGTGGTCCAGATCTAAACCATCTTGCATAGATAATGTGGTACATGTATTCAGAAAAAATAACGGGATTTGCTTGAGCCACTAAAAGCCCTTTTTGATTTTTACACCACATTATTTTTTACTATACAACATGTTTTGCAATGTTGCATTAAACACATTTTGTTTATCCTTGCTTTGGACTCCCATCTAACCTCTGACCTTTATTCCTACCTTTCATACAGAAAATCACGTAATATTCTTGGACAGGCTTATGTACATTCAGCGTCAGGGGTCAAAGGTTTTGATGTTTAGTGATGTTCTAGAAAAGTCTTTGGCCCACTGCTTTTTCGTATCCCTAGAGACTGAGTACCACCTCTATGCTGATGACATACAACTATCCACAGCATTGACTTTGAAATGATCAAGTCATGCTTAACTATAATAAAAATGGTTGTGATTTTTTTGTGTGACTAAACCAGCATGACAGAGTTGGATTTAAATGTGACCATACTGATTTACATTGTAACTGGAAATATTTGGATTGAACTGGAAATCATGAATTTGGTTTGTAATTTAACCAGTTTTTCCTTTTCTATAGTGCCCTGGCCTTCGCTGCAAAATAATGCAACTTAAATAAATTTCACAAGCAGTTGGAAATGTGCTAGTGTTTTTATTTATTCCATAAATAATCAGAACCTTTTTCACAAATGCATGTATATATTCCAAAAGAGCACAAAAAGCTTGGAACATTATACTTAAAACTGATATAAGTACTCTCATTACTGCTATACTTCCAGATCAAGCTGAACATTCAGGAATATGTGGATCACCAACAACCTGACTGTGTTCATGTTTCAAAACTCTACTAAGATAAGTTCGTGCAGGACTTCAAAAAACAAATCTTGTATTTGTGATTGCTCTTTTATTCCTTTGTCTGTGAAGTCCAGTTCACATACATATTTTATGTTGACCATGTGTGCAGAGGTGTGATGACACAAACTATATGATTGTGTGTTTTTAAATATAGACTGACCTGAATTCTCTGCTCTGGCTCATCCTCTTGGTGCTTTGCTCTTCGCTTCCATCTGTAAAACACACCCAAGCCTTGAATCTGTAGAAGACATGAAAGACATAAAACTGCAGAATGATACAACAAAGGGACAAATCTTGATTTAAACTGGTTTTATACCAGTAGAAGACCAGTGTACTCTTGTTCCTCCACTCTAGCATGAGAATAATGCACACATGACCAATTTGAAAGAAATTCCCATAATATATATTTAATGAACCACGTTCAGCCTTGTTTGTACATTTGCTTTATGTGAGGACGATGGCAGAGCCAACAGGTGACCCATGCTGCAGTGAGTATTGTAGATATTAGATATTGTAGATGCAGTGTTTGTTTGTATCAGTCTGCAGTCCAGACTCCTAAAGCACCAGCCAGTGGGAGTTGACTGCTACTATTTCAAACAACATTAACTCATTAAGCAGCTGGATTCTTGTAGTATTTGTAGCATCTCATTCATGAGGGAATCCATCTTGCTTGGCTTCAGTCTATCTTTTCAGTTCAGTTCAGACCGGTCAGTCTGCTGTAGCTGATCTACTGCCTGGTTTCAGGCCGGACAACAATCAATAATAGCAGCTTTGGTTTCCTTCTAGGTTCTTTATTCAATTTGTTAATCTGTCTGGTTCGAGCTGGTTTCTGCCTTTGAAACAGTGGTAAGGACTTCTTGTAGAAAGGGCCTGCCTTATTCCCTAAATACTTTCACAAATGTGTGAACAAACTATTGGGTAAGAATTGGTGGCAAATGCAATCAAACTAGAATTTTTTTCCCCACAAATACTCCACTCTGAGTTTTTGGGAATCTCCATGTTGGTGCAAATGTACCACAGCATGTGTGAAGCAGTGTTATCTTTGCTATTTTTCACAGATTTAACTAAATCAAAAGAAAGTCACTGTGAGAAGCTTTTGGTAAAAGAATATCTAAAGATCCTCATTAAGCTGGCTGTTATGTGTCAGTACAACACTGGTATAGCCTTTGAGTTTAGGAGCATTGTTGGAATGGTTCACAGGTGATAGTTAAACGAGTCAGCAAAGAAAAACACTCATCTCAAAAGTTCTGCTAGTTGACAAAACCTGGAGAAGCAAGACCGCTTTAAAAGATGACGAAGAAATCTGGATCTTTGGAAGCAAGATTGGAAGATTTTCCACAGTGCTGTAGTCAAAATAAAATAGGCTCTCTAGGAGTTTTATTTATGTTTTTCTGCATTCTTTGAGTAGCAGCATCTGAATTCAAACTACACAGTAAATGTTGATGGGGATTTGATGTTTAAACCAACACTCATTAGTTTAGAGCTGAAGTTTAAAGGAGTCATCACCTATAATACCGTGGATATCTACGTCCTATTATAGTCTTTTAGACCAGCGGTTCCCAAACTTATTTAGCCCGCGCACCCCCTTCTATGTCCTGACCGTGTTGACGCACCCCCCCCCCCTCAAGAAAAAAAAAAGAGAGAGACTTGCAGCACAATCAGTGTGTTTGTTTCTGACCACAACTCACAGCCTCCTACAAAGTCTGGGACCTGAAGGAGCCTCTAGGATGAGAGGCTAAATGTCTTCAAGATAACTAGAGAAGTCCAGCAGCTGTGTTCATCTAAAACTCTCAGGATGATCATGTCCAGGAAGTGAAACTTAAATGTAGCTGCTGTCAGTAACCATATAACAGATTTTAATAATTAAAACTCTAAACAGACTAAATAGTGCAGAAAAGAAATAAATAATCTCACAACTTTGCGTGTTGAGATTTATTATTATTATTATTATATTATTTTTATTATTATTATATTTATTAGCTGCATCGGCTCCTAGTGGGTGGAAGTGGAGATTAGCTGCGTTTGATGTTGATTCATGTGTTTTTATTTCTGCAGTGAGCCATAAAACTCACCTCACTCCGCCTGGAGTTTGTTCTTCAAAACTCGTATTAAATCCACTGTGATGACGCGTTTTAACAAGCTTCCTCCGCGCGGTATTTTTCATTGCAGGATGCAGTTTCAATTCACTTTTAAACAAGTTAATTTAGTTCGGCACACGGGTTTGATTTTTGCCGCTGCATGTCTGCACAGTGAGAGGGGAAACGGCCGCGGGAGACGCGCTGTTGCACTCAGGGTATAACGCCCTTTTTTATAAGACACACGGTGCCGGTGTCATGATCGCGATGAATTAATGCCTTTTATTGAGAAAACCAATATGAATACTCATGAAACAATACCAGTTTCAACTGGACATGAGGTAATGTTCTCAAATATAAATGAACCTATTGAGCATTGCTGTTTGAACTACAAAATCACATTTGTTCCTTTAGACTTTCGTTTTTCTAATTTTGAAAACAAAACTTTTGTACCTGTTTTGACACACTTGTCCAAAAAAATTATTCTATAGCAATGATTTGATTTAACATTAACTAGGGGTGCACCGATTGCAGTTTTTGGCTGATCACCGATCTTGAGAAAAACCTGAGATCAAGGCCGATAAATCGGTTGGCCGATCGATCGGTGCACCCCTACTAAAAACCCATTAATAACTGACATTTTCTTTACAACACTGTGAATATGAAGCCTCAGAAAACTGGAATCAGTCTGCCCAGAGGCTTAGCAACAGGTGACAAAGTAACCACCAATCAGTAAAGCCAGTGGCTCTGATTTGTTTGTGATTTTTCCAGCGAAGCAGGCAGGTGCTTTTTCTCAAAATACACTGCTCACAAAAATTAAATGAACACTTTAAAGAAACACATTAGATGCATCAGATCTCAATATGAGGTTGGATATCTATACAAATAACGACAGGGCAATGTCTTAGGAACAAAAGGATGCCAAGTCTTTTAATGGAAATAAAAGTGTTCAGCCTACAGAGGGCTCAATTGTGAAGACACCCTAAAATCATAGTGAAATGAAGATGTGGCAGGCTAGTCCACTATTTCAAAAACTTAATTTCTGCAACTCAAAATGCTTTTCAGTATCTTGTGTGGCCCCCACGAGCTTGTGTGCATGCTTGACAACGTCGGGGCATGCTCCTAATGAGACAACGGATGGTGTCTTGTGGCATTTCCTCCCAGATCTGTGTGAGGGCATCCCTGAGCTCTTGTACAGTCTGAGGAGCAACCTGGCGCCGCCTAATGGACCGAAACATAATGTTCCACAACAGTTCTATTGGGTTTAAGTCAGGGGATCGTGAAGGCCATTCAATTGTTTCAATTCCTTCATCCTCCAGGTACTGCCTGCATACCTTTGCCACATGAGGCTGGGCATTGTCGTGCATTAGGAGAAATCCAGGACCTACTGCATCAGCGTAGGGTCTGACAAAGGGTTCAAGGATTTCATCTGGATACCTTATGGCAGTCAGAGCACCATTTCCTAGGCAGTAGAGGTCTGTGCGTCCCTCCATGGATATGCCTCCCCAGACCATCACTGACCCACCACCAAACCTGTCATGTTGAACGACGTTGCAGGCAGCATAGCGTTCTCCTTGTCTACTCCAGACTCTTTCACGTCTATCACAGGTGCTCAGGTTGAACCTGCTCTCGTCTGTAAAAAGTACAGGGCGCCAGTGGCGGACTTGCCAATTCTGGTGTTCTTCAGCAAATGCCAGTCGAGCTCTACGGTGCTGGGCAGTGAGCACAGGGCCCACTACAGGACGTCGGGCCCTCAGGCCATCTTCATGAAGTCTGTTCCTGATTGTTTGGGTAGACATTCACACCAGTGGCCCTCTGGAGGTCATTCTGTAGGGCACGAGCAGTGCTCAGCCTGTTCTGCCTTGCACAAAGGAGCAGGTATCGGTCCTGCTGATGGGTTGTGGACCTTCTACGGCCCTGTCCAGCTCTCCGAGAATAACCGCCAGTCTCCTGAAATCTCCTCCATGTTCTGGAGATTGTGCTGGGAGACACATTAAACCTTCTTGCTGCAGCACGTGTGGATGTGCCATCCTGGAGAAGTTGGACAACCTGTGCAACTTCTGTAGGGTTAAGGAATCGCCTCATGCTGCCAGTAGAGATAATTACTCAAGCCAAAACTAGCACGAGTGGAAAACCAGCCAGAAAAGATCAAGAGGGAGAAACTTGAAATGATCTCCACATGTTAAACCAGTCCTGTTTTGTGGGTTTTGTAATTGTTGCCACTTTAGTGCACCTGTCGTTAAGTCCATGAACACCAATACAGCTGAAAGTGATTAACAATGCCCTCAGCTGCTTAATCAACCAGAAAATTATCAGACAGGTTTAATTGATTTCATGCCAGGCCCAATAAAAAAAGTGTTCCTTTAATTTTTGTGAGCAGTGTACATTAAAGGCAAGTTTATGAGAATTCTGGGTGCACGTTGAAGATATTTGTATGTTCTGATTTTGCTGCTTATGCCACAGATTAGCTATACATTGCACATTGTACGTCATTCAATTATTTTTTTAAGTCTTCCTTTCTGCATTTCATGATTCTTTTACTACTTAACTCAGGTTTTGAAATAAAATCAATGTGTAGACAAGACCTTATTAAGGAAAAGCAATCCGCAAAATATCAACTTTAACTACAAATTGTTCAGCTGTAAGTATTAAATGCAAGTTCTGTTTAAAACAAAATAAAACGATAAATGAATCAAGCTTGGACTGAATTTGAGGCCTAGTAGAAAAACACAGCAAGCATCATTCAACCATACCTGCATCTGGAGCTGCTGGGCCTGCTGAGTCGGGCTCTGGAGCGATGTGTTCCTGGTCCTCTCGAGATCCAATCAGCTCTCCAGCAGGTCAGGCAGCGACTGAGAGATATTTGCTTCAGGATGTCCAACCACTGAACCACAAAGGAGGCAGGGTGCCGAGAAGAGAAGAAAAATCAATCCAGTACATAGCGACTAGCCTCTGCACAGCAAACCTGCTCGCTCTGTCGTTAAGGGTTAGCCGCACCATGGATCCCCATCCTCCTGGGCAGAAATAGCCAAGCAGAGTCCTATTCTTCACAGGCAGGCCTTAGAGCCTTTATCTGCTAATTTTGTATCATGAGGGTAGAAGGAGATGTAGCTAAAGTCCTCATCCCACATGCAGAGTTAAATATAAATAAAAATACATTTACTGTGGTGTATCAGCTAAAGCATTTGTAAAGCAATACATAATGATGTAAAAGTTATTAAGGCATTTTGCATCATGTGTATTTAGGTGGATTAAAAAGAAAATGATTTTTAAAATTTTACACAATTTGATGCAGTTTAATTATAAAAATGCAAAACTAAAACTGTTGGTGCATCTGGAAAAACCAAAATGTATGGGTCATCACTACTTTATGTGATTATCAGAGTTCTGAAAGAAAAACAGATCTTTTAGAAAAGTACGTTTTGGCTGTCTTGAAGCGACGCTACGCTAGAATGCACGACTAAACATCCAAAACGATGAGCTGTTCCTGGTCAGCTGGACAATATTAAACAGGCTGCTAATTAATACAACGCCCACTGAGATAAATCAGAAGAGAGGAAGGGTTGGAGGGAAGAGAGCAAGCAAAAACAGAGGGAGAGAGAGGGGAAGAGGAGGGAGGTTGGGTGAAGGAAGGAAGGGAGGATAGCAAGCAGAAGATAAACAGACCTAGCTCCTGGTTCAGTTGGACACTGGCGTTAGTCCAGCGTGCCTGATGCTGCTGCAGCGTCACTGGTGTCGAAGGAATCATGACGAGACAAGATGGACCCAAAGACAGGATCAAGGAAAATCATTTCTTTAACCATCTGGATGTGGGCTGGGCTGGCAGGTACTCCATGAAACCAATAAGAAACAAGAAGAAAAAAAAATTTGTTCCATTTCTGAAGTGCTCAAAGCACTACTGTCATCTCGGTGTCCATCTTTGCCTCTTGGAACGTGTCGAACAAAGAACCCCAGCTGTTTCTCCTAAATTAAAAAGACATTTTATGCAGAAATCCATTTCACCGAATCGCTTAAAACGCGTCTCATCCGTTAGCACCCTCTTTCTTGTGTGCGATCCACGCCGATAACCCTGGTCTAGCTTTCTTTCTCTCACAATCGCTCCCTCTCTCTCTGTTCTCCCCTCCTAAACTGATCAATACTTCATTTAAATCATGACATTAGCCCACTACTAGAGGAAAAATAGTGTGCGAATAAAAGCAAATGAGCAAAGTTACAAACTATCTGATGATTTGTGTCAAAAGGAGGTGAAGATTCCTCTAAAAATATGATGTGCAAAACAATGAGTTTATACAAGTGTGCAGGGCTGCAGTGATGTTTTGATTTGAGCTCCAGAGCCCAACACTGATCAATACACATTTAAATTGAGGCTGTGGAGTGCAATCACAATGCCCCATCTCATCAGAAGAAGGCAAACATTCTATCCCAATTATCATCTCAAATGACTGGTTTTAGGGACACACGCCGGATGCTGATAGGAGCATTATTTCATATTTATTCAGCAGAATTTTTACATTAGCACTTCAGCATATAATTGCCTAATATATATGCACGCTCACACTTTTATCTATTCACATAATTCACAATGAGCAAAATCAATACTTTGCTATGGCCATAAAATGTGTCTGCATTAGATCATACAATAAGCTGTTCAGAAAACTCAGAGCGAGACTCGGTAATTTCCTGGCACTCGTTGGAATTGCTGGCTGGAGAACAGCTGGCTAATCTTCCTGTTCCTCATTAAACCTGGATATTTACCTGAGCAGCCTCGGAGTCACGGGCCCGGCTAGAGGGCGGTACTCTTGATGTCTGGAAGGGCTCTCTGCTCCTGGACGAGCTGGATGTTTCCCACCGCTGAAAACGAGGGTGAGTGCAGGTGAGAACGCTGGACGGGAACATGCAGGGACTGACTGTGACTACTAGATGGGCAGTGGTGGAAATAGAGCCGAAGTCGATCCCTTGGGGGAACATCACTTACATACAGTCTGGCGCCAATGTTGACCAATGAGCAATTAGGAAGACAGACTAAAATTATTGATCAGGGGTTCAGGCTCTTTTCTGCTGGCTAACTGGCCTGCCTGAGGTTGTGTGACAGCTGCTACAGCTGTGGACCGCTGCACAGGAAAAGGCGGTGCAAGTAAAGATGGGAGGAGGGCAGATTGGGTCCGTTTTTACCCAGGCCTCGATTTAAGCAACAGACATCATCACTTAAGCAGCTATCGATTGCTCCAGGCTTAACAAAGCTACACACGGAGCAGTCACACAGACATGGGAGAGCCTTATAGATGAATTCAAACATCCAATCAAAAGGTATTACAGGAAGTAAACAGTTAGTGTCGCTGATAAGAGTGGTTTGCGTCCAGGCCTAAAGGTTAATAAGGAACATGAATTCTAAACTATCATGAAGCTGATACCTACAAATTCACCAGTTAATTCATGCCAGAGAAGTTTTGATCTAAAAACAGGAAAAATGTGAGATACTTTTATATGTGTAGCACCATAGATCTGCTTAGGCAACAGAGTGAACAGACCGAAAGAAAAAAAAAGCAACAAAAATGGGAACAGAAAGAGGGAGAGGCAAGAGGGATAACAACAATGATGACAACACAAACAGGCCAAAACAACCGTAGAATAATCAAAAACAACCGAACAGAAGAGATAAATAAAATCATGACAAAATACAATTTCCATATTTGTGTGTGTGTGTGTGTGTGTGTGTGTGTGTCAACTAGAAGTGACTAGAAGAGCAAGGAGGTCACACATGCCCAGTTAAATTAAAATAGCTATAATTATTCTCAGGTCAGTGACAAAAAATATATACTTTTGCAAAAATATAAGTATTCTTTGTCACTGGAAACATGCTTAAAAACAGCAAACAAAAGTTTAAAAGTTTCTGGAGTTGGGGCACATTTGAGGTCATGAGGAAGCTGATTCCATCTGTGTGCAGCATAGTAGCTAAAAGCAGCTTCACCCTGTTTGGTTCTGACCCGGGGTTCTACCAGCTGACTGCTTCCTAAGGATCTCAGAGCCCTGCTGGGTATACAGGAAGAGACCCGACATGTATTTTGGCCCCATGCCACTGAGTGATTTATAAACTAGTAGAAGAACTTTGAAATGGATTCTGTAGTTTACTGGTAACCAGTGTAGAGATCTAAGAACAGGAGTGATGTGCTCGGTTCTCTTGGTTCTTGTTAGACTCTAGCAGCAGGATTCTGAATAAGCTGCAGTTGCTTCACAGCTTTTTTTTTTGGGAAGACCAGACAAAAGACCGTTGCAGTAGTCCAGCCTTCTGGAGATGAACGCATGAATGAGTTTCTACAGGTCTGGTCTGGACATGAGACCTCTGAGTCTTGCTATTTGATGAAGATGGTAAAACGCGGATCTAGTTACAGCCTTAATGTGACCAGTGAAGCTCAGGTCTGAATCAATTATGACACCAAGATTTCTAACCTGGGTCTTTGTTTTTATTCCTCTGGAGCCAAGTTGAGCAACAACCTCCATCCTATCCTTCTCCTTTCCAAAGACAATAATTCAGTCTTGTCATTGTTAAACTGAAGGAAGTTTGACTGCATCCAGTCACTGACTTGCTCCAAACACTAACAGAGTGAGTCTAGGGGACCACAGTCACTAGGTGATAGAGCTAGGTAGATCTGGGTGTCATCTGCGTAACTATGACAGGTGATGTTGTTATTGTATATGATCTGACCCAGGGGAGCATGTAGAGATTGAAGAGCAGTGGTCCAAGAATCACACCTTGGGGGACCCCACGTCTTGGTGATCTGCTTTGATTAATGATCACCAATAGAAACAACGTAACTCCTGTCTTCTAGATATGATCTGAACCAACTATAGACTGTGCCTGATAGTCCCACCCAGTTTATGAGCCTATCAAGAAGGATGTTGTGGTCCACAGTATGCTGCACTGAGATCGAGCATCATCTGCCTGAATCCGTATTTAGACAAATATCATTTAATCAGTGCAGTCTCAGTGCTGTGGTGTTGTCTAAAGCTTGATTGAAAACCATCTAGCAGGTTGTCTGTCTCTAAAAAGTTGTTCAGTTGGATCATAACTGCTTTTTCAATTATTTCCCCAATGAAAGGGAGCTTAGAGATTGGTCTATAATTATTCATCACTAAGGGATCTAGTTTGTTTTTTCTTTAAAAGAGGCTTAACAGCAGCAGTTTTTATTGATTTACGAAAAATACCTGACATTATGAAACAATTAACAATTTTCAGTACATCAGCTTTCAAGCAACTAAAAACATTTTAAAAGAAGTTAGTTAGCAGGTTGTCCAGGTAGATGAGTTTAAGGTCTTAACTATGTCCTCTAGTGTTTTAGCACTAATCACACTGAAAACTGGCATTCCAGTCAGATTGTTGCTGTGTGGCTGTAGCAGTGGTCTGGTTGTGTTGGTTCACATGGAAGAAAACTTACATCCTTCATCCCAATCTCCAAATTCAAGCAGACCATCCAAAATACATACAATAGTTGACTGTTCATGCTGACAATCTGGATAATACATAGATAAGCTCTTTTATTTATTTATTTTTTAATATTTTATATTTACTTTTTTAATGTAAATGTTTGTGCTATGTTTTATATTGTATGCATTTGCTGTTTTACTTATTTATACAGCCTGTTGGCCAGGTCATGTTTGTAAATGAGAAGTGGTTCTCAAACAGTTCACCTGGATAAATAAAGGCTAAATAAAAAAAAAAAGAATGGCTAATCTGATGTTTATAATTTTCTGATTGAAAAAGGATGCACACTTAGTTTCCACGTTAAAAACAATTTTCATAAAGACAACTTCAGTTGACATTATGCAATACTAAAAGGCTAAGCTGAATATTTGCTGCAACTCTTTCACAAAAATATCAAAAATCAGTGAGTAGCATTTAATAAATGAGCAGTGCCTGCAAGATGGCCATCGGATCTCAGAATTCTTGCACAGAGAATTTGTGAAAATCCACCAAGCAAATACTGAAAGACTTTTAGCTGGTTATAAAAACGAGCAAGTGAGCTGTGATGAATGACTTTTGCCACAGAATAGTGTTTCTGTGTGTTGTTTCAGCTCCCAGGGTGCTAAAATATGTCTTTACCCTCTGACCATCAGTCACTGCAAATGAGAGCAGCATAAATGGATTATTTGTCATTTGTCTGGATTATTTATTATTTCAGATATTTAAATGAGGTTAGTTATGAGGTGCATGCTGATAAAGCTTTGTGTTCAAATGCATAGAGAACAAATATAAGATGTATAGGCAGCATTTCCCTTCATGCCTTTAGATTCACCCCTTTCTTGTGTTTTGAAAATCAATTCTGCTGTTTCATAAAAGAGCCAGACGCGATAATAAAAAGGGCAGATTTAAAAAGAAAATCTCTCTGAAGTGATTGTTCATTCCTCACAGCTTCCATTGCCTCTACCATCAGAAGGACACCTTTAATATTTGGACTTTTCACGTCACTCTAGGATAAATCCCTAGCAACCACCATAGCAACATACCCAGAGTTCAACGTGAAATGCATGACAAGTTCCCTCCTGCCACCAGCCAGAGGAAAGAAGAAAGGAGAGAGAGAATAATCAGAATGAAAAGAGGTGGAAAAGGATGACTAAAGCTAGGAGGAGCTAAAATACAAAAACAACAATATATGCATTCATATCTACAATGCATAAATGGGTTCAAATACTATTATGTTTTCTTTTTGTTATGTGTTCAAATAACCATTTATAGGAAATATTCACCAAAATCTGAAGTTAAAGCTGAGTATTTTCAGGGATGCTGCTGTAGCGGAATTTCTGATGAATAAAATGTATCTGTACAGGTTGGAGAAAGGTAAGGAAGTGCTGCACAAAATAATAATAAAAAAAACAAACATTTGACACAAATGAAACATAACTAGGACAAACTAGGTTTGAGGGGAGAGCAGAAAGCAAAAAACAAAAACAAAAAGCAGGAGGCCATTTAAAACCCAGCCCAGAAGTATGGATTACACACTTTTGGATAGCAAAGCAGGGCTGCATAACAAATACTAAAAACCTAAGAAAAAAACCCCCACAGAGAACTGGCAAACATGCAATTCTTTTTATGCATCTTTTTTTAATGGTTTCTACTGAATCAGTGCCAATGAAGCATCCAGATCTCATTCTATGGACTTTAATGGAAATCAAAATATTGGTGCAGACACCAAAGTGACTTTCCTACAAAACTAATAACTAAACTGGACCATTCTTTCAGATGGATTTTATTATTGCTTTAATCATGCAAAAAATAGCATTACATTTATTTTAAGTCTGCAATGTTTGAAATTAGCTGAGATATTTTTCAAAAGATGGAAAATGCTGAATATCTATTTGCAAAGACCTAGGATAATCACTTTTAGCTTGGACTCATGCTGCAAAACCAGTTGGTAACTAGGACCGATATTTATCACATTTTTAACGACCATTTATTGTGGCCGTAGTGACTTAAGGAGCACAATTATGGTGTAAATTACCTGTGTTGTCTATTACTGATATCACCGCTCTTATCTGAGCACACCATTAGTGTAACTGTAATGAAAAGCATTCATAATCGTTTCAATGTCAGCAACATATAAAGCACTCAAATAGCCGTCACGCTGTTCATTTCACCACTGTTCCCATACTAGAGCAATGAAGACGAAATGTTCCTTTAAACGTACATCTGTACTAACCCTGACTCGTCTCTTTAACCTCTGAACTGTCAGACTCTAGGTGACCCAAAATCAAGACCTGACTCAACTTGATTGTTTTTGATTTTAAAATAATGAATGACTCACAGAAGAGGATTAAACTGCAGGATTACCTTCGTATCATATGCAGAAACACATACTTCACATTTGTGCTAACCAAAAACACACAGAATGTTTATTAAATGAACAATAAACTGCCGGTTTGATTGTGACCCTGCTGCTTCACGTTTCTCTTGATGTACATTTAAACTGATTAATCCACGATCTGCTTTCTCAGGTTTGAACTCAGCTCTGCAACTTCTCAAAGGGTCTCGGCAACGATAAGCTCCGATGCTTAAACAGTGAGGCATAAGGAACTCTGTTAAGTCCTCTGAACTTTACAGAAGATCAGGAATGTTTGCCTTGTTCCAACATCTGATCCCAAGCCCCTGACAAGGATCTCCAACTGTCTGGAGGCAAATGAGAGCTGTCTGGTATTTCTCGGGGCAACGCCAAATCAAATTAGTGGAGGCTATGTTAATTTCAAGCAACATTTCATTAAAAAGAAAAACATAATCAGCAACAAAGACTCCATGTCCTTCTGACTAATCCAATAATGCTGCGTTTGTTTGCTTTAATCACATTTAACGATTAAGAAGCAGAGACGGGTCTAAGTCATGTAGACAGAGGGATTTCATAATCTGTCTGTCATGGCCACCATCTGATTTCCTGCCATTCGTCACAGTAAGGAGGGATGAGCGGTGCTTCAATGTTCTGCTGATGTTTTGAGAGTTGTTTTAGCCTCAGGATGGGTCTGCTCATCTTTAAAAGAAGAGGAGGCTTGGGTATCATTTAAACTCATGGAGTAACAAAGTTTAGGTCAATGACTGACATGGATGTTAACAGACCTTTGGAGCCAGGATGATCCAATATTGTTGTAGAATAATGCAGATTTGTGTTCTTGTATATTCTATTATTTGGTCACATCAGCACCCTTGCTGGCTTGTGATCAACTCCAAAACCCCAAAGGAAAGGCCCAACCTTTAATAGAGGAGTGAAGATTGCCTTCAATATTTCTTACCAGAATTTTTAAATCAAATTGATCTTATGATAAGAAATCATGGATTATAGCCTTTTTGGTCAAATCTTAAGAATAGCTAAGATCATTGAATACTGTGTGATAATCCGTTCACACTCTGAAAGTCTGATGCAAATGACTCGGTTGGTAGCACATCAAATAGTAGCTCAGTATCTGAACAGAGGTAAAAAGGGCATAAAATCATTGTTTCAACAAATTTGCTGGGGTCTCTAGCATGAAGGGATGCCTTGTGAAGTGTTTTCCGTGAAAAAAAAGGTCTGGTGCTCCTGTTTCAGGAAGTAGAAGTTAGTCAGGGGGAGTGGAGGACAGAAAATGGCCAGATTTGGAGTCTTACTGATGATATGCAAACATCTCGCCTCTAATTGAATAACAACAACGTGACTCTTCCGCTGCCTCCATTCGCTCTTCTTTCTCAACAAATAACACAAGTCTGAATGTGTTCAGCAATGTAGTGGAGACGCTAACGCTAATGGTTAGCTTCTATTTGCCAAGACATGCTCTGCTCTCTCCTGGCTGCTTAAAAGAAGAAGAAAAAACTATTTTTATATAACCCCTCAACACAGCCTTCCGCGGTCATGAGCCAAGGTGGGCGAGATTATGAATGCTAATTTTGAAGTGTGGCGTAAGCCAGGACCACACGTTTTTTTGGCTGTTGCACAGGACTGTTCATGTCACACTGTGAGGACTCTAGAGAGGTAGCACACTGTATGGTGCAAGATTTCAGTGAGCCAAACTGCACGGTGTCTCGCTCTAGCAGGACATGCTAATGTCACGAGCGCACCCTTCCAAAAAGCTTATGTCACTAAAAGTAAATGCTGAAAAGAGAAAAAAATCTCTGCCGTTAACACTTCTTTAATTAGACTCCGAACCTAACTCCAAAATGCATTGGTCCGCATGTGCGTGTAGCTTCCACTTGCTAATGATGCTAATTCTACTTTTATATTGTACTAGTTGTCACTAGTTTTTCGCGTCAATCCCTGGGTGTATTTTCATTTGTTGATTGCAGATGGGAGTCGTAGGTTTGCAAGCAGTGCTTGAATACTGTTGGAGGCTAACTTTGGTTGTGAGGGAGCTCAATAATCTGTCACTTAGCTGATCACACTGGACGGCCACAGACTTGCAAATCACCGTCACGGACACCCTCATGAAGTTGCTAATGCTAACGGTTAGCTTCTAATAGTCGAGACGTTCTCTGCTGTTTCCTGGACGCTAAACCAACAACAGCCTTCTCCGTTGCGAGTCAAGATGGGTGAGGCCATGAATGTTAAGTGACAGTCAGTGCGTTTACATGCACATCAGAAAACCGACTTATTGCCCTAAAAAGACCCACGTAGTTTTTTTTTTAAATGCATGTAAACGCGTTAGTCTGGCTGAAGGTGAACTGCTTCTAATTGTGCTGAAGCTCCCAGATAATGCGGTAGTTATCTGAATTCATTCTGCATGTAAACGGGTTAGCCAAACTGAACTGATGAGACGCTCGTGTTCTGGACGTGACGAGACCGCGAGGTCTTCCGATAATATCATTGCCACAAAGTAACATGTGTAGCACCATCAAACAGTACAATACGTACCAAATAAGCTGTGCTGCAGCATTGTTGCTATCCATTCCTTCAGCCATTGTGCAGATCCTGTTTCAACTCTGTCTGCTTCACTCCCGCCAGCGTTTGTTTACTGTTTGCGTTGCTACAAGCTAACCGGAAAAATTCCCGACATGAAAGGGCGCATGTCGCCACCTACTGTACCGGAGTGATACAAACTTCATTTGAGAGGTCGGTTTTCTAATGCGCATATAAACGTGGATAAAGACTACCAGATTATTATCATACGATTGACCTGGATCGACTTAGATGATATGTAACCGCACTGAGTGTGATGTAGATCTGTCAGGATTTTCAAATCTTAGCATTTCACCGTCGATTTTCTATCAGAAGTAATTGCAGTAGATAGGTGTAGGAGACAGTTTTCATGATCAGCCCGTATGAAAAACTCAGAGTGGCCGATTATTATCAGATATATTAATTAAAACATTTTTTTCAGTGAACCACACCTTTAAAAGACAAATGTACACAAGCACAGAAGCAAAAAATGTTACAGTTGACTTTTTACTTTTTCATGGTTGGACACTCAGGTCCTTTTAATGAGTGTTGGAGGTGAGTTGTTTGGAGGACGAGGTTTATGGAAGTGTTGTACTGGAGGATGAATTGTTCATCCATGTATTAAAAGGGCAGAATTGGCTCTAATTTAAGGCGGGGTAATAGCTGTCTGGCTGTGCTGAAGGTTTATGTTGCTCATAAATTGCCATTTTTCCACACATCCATTATGGCATAATTACCCTCAAGTATGTGAATTCTCCAAACACATTTAGCAAGCTATCTAAATTTGGATTGGAAGTTTCTTTATTCCAGATAATTAGTGTGTTTACTTCTTGAAATCAGATGAATTTGTTTTATTGACTCTAAAACCTATGGACAAGCATCTCTAATCCTGGAGAGAATGCTGTTTGTAGATGCACCGCAGGGTTTTATGGTGGATATTTATTCCTGCAGCTAGACTGTAGAGTCTGCTGAATAAGGGATAAGCAATGAAAACACTTATACTGAAATTTTAAAAAAAGCTCATCTGATTCTCCTCCCTCAGAATAAAAAAAAAAACTTATTCCTCATCAGTGGGTGCTATCACTTGAATGGAATCAATCAATTGTGTTCCGCTTGGCTTTGCTCTTCTTTGCTCTTCGTTTCCAAATCCAATCTCTTCCATGTCATCTCAGAGCACATTTATAAGGCCCCGGCTTTCTTGATTATCTCCCTCCCTCGCCTCAACTCCCCCGCTGCTGCATGCTCCAATGTATTAAATTAAATGAGGTGTCTGTCCAGGTCACCCTTACCCCAGCTTCTAACACCCCCTCCCGACTCGCTGTTCTCACTGCTGGTAATCAAGGGAGAAGACCCTCCCTGCTAGTTTTGTGCCAGCCAGGCTGCATAAATTAGCATTAATAAAACATGGAAAGACCTGCAGTAAAGGGAGGGAAAGGAGGACCGAATGCTGCAAAAACAAAACGCAGAGAAAGGAGCTGCAGCGTCAAACTGAACTCTCACAAAAGGTTACCTTTTAGAACCATCCTGCCATTTATTCTTTTCATAACAGTCAATCCATTCTGTACCTTAGCCTCTGCTTTTCCACAGGCTATCTCCCACAGGCGCGCCCGACGAAGCTCTGAGGGGCAAAACAGCTGTGGCTTGGCTTCTTGCATCAAATGAATCATAGATGAGGCTTTGTGAACACCGTTAACATAATCCCTTAAAAATACGACAGGGTGCAAACATTTTTGTTGTTCATCAAATATTGATGCACACATAATTTTTATGAGAATAAGTGTGCAGATTGTGTGAATATGCAGATACACATCAGTGTTAGAGGCGTTGTCAGTGTTGGCTTTTTTAAAAAAGGCTTCTGCTGGATTGGATTAAGCTTAATTACCAAGGGAATAGATATAATTATCTTTTCATTGCACAGCACTGAACACGCGATATGCTTTATATCGACAGCGTTTGCATGTATTCAGCTGCCTTCGATGCATAAAATGCTGTCAAAGCACCGCATTGATATACGGTACACAGTTGCTGTTAGCTCCTCTCTCTCCTGCTCCTGCTTAATCATCTGCAATAGCCATGATAAATATAGAAGGAGGAAAAAAAATCACTGCATCACTTCATTCTGCTGCTCCCCAACTTTAATTGCTTAATGCATCCTTTACTGCTGCACCACTCTGCCGCTCTCAGTTTCCTCTTCGGCCTTATCATTCCAACTTTCTCCTCCTCTTCGTTTCTTATCTCCTCCACTGGCTGCTCATTTACCACAAGGTCTTCCTGGTAATTAAAGTTGAACTAAATGTGCGTCTCCAGTTTGAGGGTGGCAAATTGGCACAATCAGCCGATAACTGCCCAGTCCAGTGTTTTCTTAAGTTTCACACGGGAGCAACCTCTGACTAGATTTATAATTAGCACTAGAGTCTCACATTCAATACCAACAGAGTGGCATATCGAATGTGGCTCTATTATATATATATATATATATATATATATATATATATATATATATATATATATATATATATATATATATATATATATATATATATATTCTGCTAATAGGGTGAAAGTTTGACTAATGCATAACGACCTGTGGCGGCCAAGTCTGCTGAACTGTAATTGTACTGTAAGGATTTAACTTAGCATTCAGCCTGCCAGGCAGACAGTCTCACCTGCACCAAAAAGCTTAAACATCCTGCTGGAGGAATACTAGTATTTGTACTGGCAGCATCTGCAGCACATCATAACGTAACCAGGTAAAATAACTGTTTTGTTACCAGTAAAAACTATGAGAATCAACATGATGAAAATCTGTAAATTATAAGATGTAAACATTCTCGACCATCAGCTGTCAAAGTGGCAGACAGCTTTTGTGGTCAAATGCCATAAACATTCAGATTCTGATTCAAGTATTTTGTTATGATTCCAACAAAAGGAAACTTCTGCAACACTCCACGTGCAAAGGTAAAAAATCAAATGAGGATAAAAGTCAACATAATACAAAGAAAAAAAAGTGTGTGTGTGAGGGTTACTTTTCAGGAAAACCCAAGATAAATGTTTATACTTTGAGTTGTTACAGTGGGCCAGAGGGATGATCTCCTGTGGTGTTTAGAGGAGCATCATGGTGGAATTAGTCTGTTTCTAAAGGAGCTTCTGCACCTATCCAGTACTGAGTTTTTCTCAAATATTGTTTTTATTTTAGCACCATGGTAAATGGCCTGTATTTGTATAGCGCCTTCTTAGGGTTCTACAACCCCCCCCAAGGTGTTTCACAACACCATCAGTCATCCACACATTCACACGCTGGTGGGGATGAGCTACAATGTAGCCACAGCTGCCCTGGGATGGTGATGGAATGATGGAAGTGAGACTGCTGAGCGCTGGTGCCACCGGTCCCTCTGACCACCACCAGCAGGTAAGGTGGGTTAAGTGTCTTGCCCAAGGACACAACAGCAGCATTCTCTGGCAGGACCCAGGATTGAACCTGCAACCTTCTGATTATTGGACAACCCGCTCTACTTCCTGAGCTACTGCTGCCCATCCTTTGCTCAGGATGTTCTCTTCTAGGATCGTTACAAATTCATTGGTGTCCACCACCCTCCGTCTGCTGCCCCAGCATAGAGGCTCACACTGGCACAGACTCATGACCCTGTCTGACAAATACAAACGTTTTGACCTTTATTGGAGTTTCAGCGTTGAAAAGCTGAAGTAGTTCCACAGAGTTCTGATAAAATTTGCATCTCAGTGCTATATTCAGGTATTTTGCACACTTGTGGGAAATCTGCCATTACTCATCTGTTGTCTCTAGAAAGCAACATCAGCACCAGGTCACGCTGATGTGTCCATGACGAGCTAGTTTTACCATTAAATAATCATCATAATACATGTAGTAGTATAGTGTAATGTGTAATTTAGATTTTGATCCCATGTGCATGCTAGTGATCAGACATCAACACCAGTGTTTTAGACAAACTAACGCTTTATTCACTTTTCTTTATAAAACTATTGACACTCCTCCAAATCTCCTGCATTGCCGGTGCTGATTTTTGAAAAGATACTGTCACGCATACATGCACAGTTTGCTGCTGTTGATACAAATTAGGTTCCCAAAAATAGAACAGAATTTCTAAAGCATACAGAGTTTAGCAGAAGCTATAAAAGTCTTTGCTCTGCAGGGATTCTAATTAGTTCTGCTTATTCAAAAAGCGAGCAGCCAGCCTCTCTCTTCTTAATAAAATCAGACATCTCCTCATCGAGAACTAAAAGACCCAGCTGGTGCTGAGAGGAACAACTTGTTTCAGTCTAGTGAGTTTTATCTCCTTTTCTTTTGCTGTGTTGCATGATAACATACACCGTATGTTGTGGAGGAGCAGAAACGGAAATTACATTTCCGACAGATTTCAAAGCTAAAATTGAATTAAAAGCAAAGTAATATTGTTTTTTCAATGTCTAATGCCAATGATGAGGAATCGGGACGTTTGATGGATGATATATAAGATGATTTTGTTTGTTTTTGGGATCCATCAAATGTTCCGATTCCTCATCATTCCGATGCCAAACATCATTCCAAATCAAGTGACCAGGATCAATAACTGAGCTATAATCTTAAAAAAAAAAGTATAATGTTTTGTTCATCTTCTATTTCGGTGTTGCAGTTTTGTGTAAAATATATTAATAAATAGAATAAAATGAGATTATATGTAGGCATCCTCGTCAGAAGAAGTAATTTTTGATTGGCCAAGGGATGTCAAATGTAACAACACTGTTCCAGCCACTCAGACCTCACCAAAATGAACTTAAAGCCATACCAATCAACTTTTTCATATTTTTAAATAATTTTCCTGAGCCAGTTTGTGTTAAAATGACCCTTTACAGGGTTAATGAAATGTCACTCAGACCCCCACCGCCCTCTGTGGCCAGAATACCGCACTTGCAACTTCAGAGTGACAGTCCAATCTCTGTTGGACTCTGTTGGAAAAAATGGAGCTGACATGCCTGGTGCTGCAGTCTGCTTCCAGCATGTTTCCTGCATGTTTTAGATCTTGAACACAGCTGTTTTGTTTGATTTAGTGATGAACCGCTCCTGTAGACACTAATGAAGGCTGAGGAGACATTTCAGCAGTTAGATTAAGGTGTTAAAAAGATGAACACACAGTGAGGAGGTAGGTTTCACGTTTAGTTTTACTAAACGGACACTAGAGGGTGCTAAAAGCAAGCCAAAACTGTCAAGTGTGCGTTTTAGCATTTACCATAACTAATTAGATGACTGATAAATTGATTGACCTCTAATTCTCAAGAAGTTCATTGAAGAATTCATACTTGTATTTTTTTGAGTCTTTCACTCTGTTTAATATTATTATTATTATTATTATTATTATTTAATGTAGAACATTGTAATGAGTGCTTAGCGAATGTCTTGAGCCACATCCTACAGTTCATGCTAGTCTGAATTATTAAAGGTGTGGGAAACTTGTTTAATCAATACATTTGCAGTGGTCTCTGGTAGGAATAAATGCCTTGCAAGCCGTACTCAGGGCAAAAAGAGCCCATAATTTGTTGGATCAGCTCCAACAAGTCTGCTGCTGCACAGAGTGGCAGAACACGGCAGGATTTGGAGTCTTATTTCCTGATATTTGTAGCCTGGCAAGCCATCCTATACATGTGAATATATAGTCTGGCCACGAACCATTGACGGCCCTCAGTCGTAAGGCGGGATCTACGGTTGTCTTTCAAAATGTCTGCACGCAATTGGATAGTGCTAGGACCAATCAGAGTAACGAACAACTTGACGTAATCACAGCGACGGAAAAGCGGGACGCAGTAATGGCGTCTAACATCAATGATTTCTGTCGTTTTTGTATGAAAAACATGTGAATATCAGGTGTACTGGGACATTGCACTACTTTGTTTGATAAAAATAAGAAGCCGCTAAGTATAGCCGACAGACTTACGCACGTTGGAGTCTAAATAATCCAATGTTGCTGACAATGACGTTTCAAATGAACGTGGTTCCTGCGCCGCCGCCATGTTGCTTGGGTTCGCAGCCGCAGCGCTGACGTCATCGGCTACTCCCGCTCTGTGATTGGCCCAAAATATAGAGTGCTGTGATTGGCCCAACCAAAATTATAGCGAGCTGTGATTGGACAGCCACAGGCTGCGAGGATTCCTATAGACCAAACTTTGCAAAGCAAGAATTTGGTCTAGTTCACTAGGCTATGATATTTGGATATATCGCCTCGGATTGGATAACAGCAACACGACTCTACCACTGACTTGCAATGTGGATGTTTTATCTCCACAAAAAACACAAGCCTGGAGGAGTTTTTCTGTGTGGTTAATGCTAATAGTTAGCTTCTACTAGTCGGGATGTTCTCTGCTGATTCCTGGACGCTAAACCAACAGCCTTCCTCTTCACGAGTCAAGATGGGTGAGTCCATGAATGTTAAGTGACAGTGTGACGTAGATCTGTCAGGATTTTCTAATCCTAGAGTTTCACCGTCTATTTTCTCTCAGAAGCGAATGCAGGAGATAGGTGTAGGAGACTATTTTCATGCTCACATGAAAAACTCAGTGACCGATTATAATCATAATAATTAAATAATAATTTAAAAATATAATAATTAAAAAATGTTTTTTCAGTGAACTACACCTTTAATAAAAACACATTTTAAAGACATTTGTGAATGCATTATAGAGCCACATAACAGTGAAGTGGGATTAAAACGCCTAATTGCAGCAATGACAAACGTTTGGCAGCTTTTGGGGTTAAAGTTCTCAGGAAGATTGTGTCTGTTCGTTTTACTAAGTGATTCCACACCACACCAGTAGCAGCTATTGTCCGTTTTTTTATTTTGCATTTACCATAACCACACTAGCAGCTTGTTTCATGAGAAGTCTGCAGTAAAGACCTTCACCTCAAACACGTCTTCTCAACCGTGTGATTGCAGACGGCAACAAAATGCCACAAGCAGCAGGTTTATAGAATAACATCTCACACACAAGCATAATCAGTAAACTATTTTACTGGGGCTGATGATTATAGGCATCCTGGGAGGCCATTTAAAGTGTTGTTGTAATGCAGACTTTAAGTTTTGTGCAAGTGTGGAAAAGAAAAGAGGAGTAGGGCCTTGATTGAGTGCCAAGGATGAGTGGTTAGAATGGAGTGCAACAATGCCCATGGCCAGGCATTCTGCAGGAGCCAACCACAGTGCTGTAAACATTTCACCACATCCCAACATGTTTTATTGCCTTAAGAAGGAGAGAACTGTGAGTTTAATATAAAAGCTAGATGCTGCCAAGGCTCATTATCACAACCTTGTCTTCCCTTATCATCACTAACATGGAATAAAATCCAAATACATCTCATGTGATCATTTAAACACATTTACCAGGAAGCCACATGAAAAACACACTCCCTGGACTCAAACACACAAATATAAGATGCTCCATGTAGATTTATAAGATTATTGATGTAAATTTATTATTAGCAAGCTTGTATGGAAAGCAAATGTTTCAAGTGTATCAATGTTGATCATAAAAGGTGTTTTTAAAAAGGCCCAAATGTCTCTACATGTATAGAAATCCAGCACACTGCTGGCTTATGCACAAACAAGTGTATACACACTAAATTTTCAACTTTTTAGCACATTTTATTGATGAAATTTAAAAATTTAAGCTAACACTAACAATGTCTGTTACAGAACTCCTCAAGTGTAGGAAAAGCTGGTCATTCTTTATATCCACCCTGAGTAAATCACAAGGCACTAGCAGGAAATTGCAAGTGTTTTATCATGTTTACAGGATGAAAATACCTGCTGTTCACATAATGGGTCTGCAGGGTCTCCAACACAAGGTGATACTTACAGGGAGACAAAGGAAACAGCGAAATGAGCTTCAGGTGCATTCACATTCCCTGTTCTTGGTTCTTGATGGTGATTTATGGAGATTAAGTAAATTAATGAAAATTTGGACAAAGAATCAACACCAAACCTGTCCCAACAATGTCCAGAAAACCCAAAACAACTGGCCAATCAGGGATGATTCCATGAAATCAAAGCCAGTATTTGTTTGCATCAAAGTGAACTCCTGTGAGAATAAGGTGTGCGAACACCTGATACTATTTCAGATTACAAAAAAGAAAAGGCAACAGATATAAGCATATGTGTCCTATGTGTAAAGATGAGGTATGCGATCAAATATTTTCTACCTCAGTGTTTTCAGATCTTTATGTCTAGTGTTTTTATGATAGCATGATAATTAATATTTTATAAGTTTTGAAAGACATTTAGTGATGATTCCATTTAATTTATGCAAATATTTCATATTTACAGAGTTCTTTTCCAAACCATGTACTGTAGTCATTCAACATAGGCCAAATCCTATAGTGGCCCGTTCATGCATAGGTTTGTCAGAGGTTGTGAGTTTCTTTAAAGCTGCTATAACGAATCTGCAGAACAAGCTAGGTTTTGAATGCAAACACGATCACGGAACACTCACCCCTCGCCTTGGGCATCTTCACTGGTTCCGCGTCCGCCGGAAGGTTTTTAGACAAATGCGAGAGAACCACTTCATTATTTTTTTTTAATCTCCACAATATATTTATAGCTATACTATGTTAGAACGTTGTTAAGAGGCATGAAAAATTAAAGCTAACTTGTTTTCCAACTTTGTTATAGCAGCTTTAAATGCCTATTGAGGATTGACCACAAGTTATCAATAAGAAAAAAGAGGTCTTGGGAGTTTTCTGGCTGTGAAGCCAATCAATTACATGACTTGTTCCTGTTCTTGGATGAACACTAAATTTATAATTGATCTCAGGATCCTTTACTGTTGGTGTGCTACATGGCTAATAGTAGAACTCACCTATTCTTGTATGAGAATTCTTTTTTTTTGGATTCACCAAATCCAGAAAAGAGTTGATTTATCAGAGAAAACAACATTACCCCATTCATAACAGTCCAATCCCTGGACTTGTAGTAGCCCATCAGCCTCTCCATGGTGGTTTTCTTGGAGAAAAATGGCTTCTTTGCTGCCCTTCTTGTCACCTGCCTGCTCCCAGCTCTGCATTGGTGGTGCCCCAATCACACTGCTGGATCAACTTTAGGAGAAGGAATGGGTACATTTCTGGACTCGCTTGCATTCTGAATCTATCTTCACTCATAGAGTGGCAAGAGGTTTTGGGGAGTTCAATTTCATGGCAAAGTGGAACTTTCTAATTAAAAAGAACTGAATGTTGGTCTTCATAACATTCTAGACTTTATGCTGATTATCACCATGAAAATGGAAGCAGCAATTTTACATTACATGTATAGAAATACACCGACCAGCACTCAAAAAAAGTTGCCACCAAAAAAAAAGGTCACACTCTCTAATATTTCGTCAGACCGCCTTTAGCTTTGATTACGGCACACATTCGCTGTGGCATTGTTTTGATAAGCTTCTGTAACGTCACCAGATTTATTTCCATCCAGTGTTGCATTAATGTGTCACCAAGATCTTGCATTGATGATGGTAGAGTCTGACCGCTGCACAAAGCCTCCTCCAGCACATCCCAAAGATCCTCAATGGAGTTAAGGTCTGGACTCTGTGGTGGCCAATCCATGTGTGAAAATGATGTCTCATGCTCCCTGAACCACTCTTTCACTATTTGAACCCGATGAATCCTGGCATTGTCATCTTGGAATATGCCCGTGCCATCAGGGAAGAACAAATCCATTGATGGAATAACCTGGTCATTCAGGATATTCAGGTAGTCAGCTGACCTCATTCTTGGAGCACGTCCTGTTGCTGAACCTAGACCTGACCAACTGCAGCAACCCCAGATCATAGCCCCGCCCCCACAGGCTTGTACAGTAGGCACTAGGCATGATGGGTGCATCACTTCATCTGCCTCTCTTCTTACCCTGATGCACCCATCACTCTGGAACAGGGTCCATCTGGACTCATCACACCAGTTTTTAATAATGCGTTGGACAGTTCTGAACCCAGTTTTAGTCGTTTCTGCAATCTCCTTAGATGTTTTCTCTGCTTGATGCATGCCAATGATGTGACCCTTCTCAAACAGACTAACATCCTTTCCACGACCACCAGATGTGTCTTTCCACATGGTTGTTTAAGAAATGAGAAGCAACTCATTGCACCAGTTGGGTTAAATAACTTGTTGCAGCTGAAAGATAATCACCCATGCAGTCATTATCCAATAGGAGGCTCCAGGCAGTGTATTTGATTCAAATAAAACAGCTTTGTGTGAAAATGTGTCTCAAAATATTCAAAGTTTTGTTTATTTTTCTTTTGTTAGCTCAAATAATTCTTACAATTTGTTCCCATCCATCAGTGACCGGCTGATTGGCAGATTTCTGGACAGACGATATTAATAAAAAGTCCCCTAAGCGAGTCACACTTGTGTGTGTGCTTTACTGAAATCACAATCAGCATCATTTCCATACCTTTAAAAGTGCCTGCAATTACAAGACTGTTGGCGTCATTACTGAGTCTAGCCTGAAAATCTTAAAGCATGATAACATCATCTGTACAGCATTTGGGAAAATAAGTTGTTTACACAACACTTGCTAACACTTTAGGCAGCTCCATCTTAGAAAAAAACAAGATCTATCTAAAACATGACCGGGAATAAAAAGAAATCCATCTAATTAAAAGTTAGTGACACATTCGTGATAATATCTGGTCTGTTCGCTGTGTGACACGCCTGCAATGTTCAACTCAGTATGACCACGATGATTCAACATTAGGTCAGTAACTGGTGTTTTTGGGCTCAGTAATTGTGCAAACAGTGTAATCAGAGTTCAAACCAAGACTTTATTTCCTTGACGATTGTTGTGGTACACAGACAGCAGTAGAACTACAGAGCTTAGAAATGAAAGCTCAAAAGGCAGAGATGCTGGCGCTGCTCCTGAACCCCGTGAGACGGACGAGCAATGACCGCAGATAAATAGACAAGACGTAGGAGAGTAAAATAAAAGTGAGGGGGAGGAAATAGAGGGTGAGAAATGGAGAAGAAAAATTAGGTTGTTATGTATATTGTTGGCAATCCACACACGCACACTCCATCTGAGATCCCATCAGCTGTCAAATTGGGAAAGCGACAGCAATGTGGGAGTGGCAAGCATCTCAACAAGGCCCAGACTAGGTGCACTGCTGAGACCTAATCAAAACACAATCACGCTCAGCGCCTGAGCGGACGCTCACAGGTCTGCACCCATACCACTTATATTCTCCACTCATATTCACACCCAACCAACTCCCAGGCACTTTGTCCTTTTCACACAAACACGTTTAAACAAATGCACACATAATCATATGGGCACAAAGAGAAAAACAGGAACTTTTAGTTACACATAAGCAAACACATTCTGTTTCACACACTCACATTTTTAGTTATTTCAAACTATCCGCTGCTGTACGGTGGAGAGATGATGTCCGAAACTTCCCGGTTAAAGACGGGCTGTTATCGCTCACTGTGACCCACGATTTGAGTTTATCTCCATTGGGCAGCGGTTCATTTCAAAAGCTTCACCTCTGTTGGTGGTTACTGGTATGGCGGACACAGATAGGAACTTTAGTTGCATATGGGGATGAGCCCAAAATGCTTCTCCAACTGATTTTAGCTGTTCCTCCTAAATCCCCAACCCTCTTAGACAGCCCATGTGGTGCCAAAGTCAAGCCCATACACAGTCCACTCACTGAGGTGTGACAGCATGATGACTGACCGGCTCCCTGGTCAGCATTCTCACTTTTAATCCACACAGATAGCCCAAATGCTGACCACTAGAAAGTAATTGCCTGGGCTCTGCCAAAGCCTCTCAGATGTAGGAACAGGTGTATTTTTTTTATTGCGATTTTCTCGGTTCTCCTAAACTAACCCCCCACCCCACCCCCGTGGGTAAACGCCACTGATAAGATTAGATACATTCGTGATGTATGTATTTGTGATAATCCTTGAGATTTACCGCAAATACTGAATATTTTCCATCCTCTCCAGGAGAAAATAACCACACAAAGTTCTTCTAACAGGTAAACAGCACAGACTTTGAAGCATATTTTATTTACCACCTTCCATCGAATTTGGCACCCTTTCTGGAGAGAACAAAGAGGGTAAGTTACCGAGGCTCGGCTGTGTCAAGAGCCCCATCAAATCCTCTTGACTTCAGCAGCAGGAGAGCAGACAATGGAAAGACACAGTGGAGATAAACCAAAAGCATGACAGCAATGCAGAAAATATTGATTTCATAACACAAAAACACCATACACAAAACAAAATATACCCATTCAAAAACAGTTAACAGAGGCACTCTCTTCCTATTCCTCTCCATATGATTTATTTTTACTATATTAAGAAGTGGATCTGTCAATGAAGAAGAGTCAAGTTAGCCACCCTCAACCATCGCATCAGTCAAAAAGAAAAACAGTGTTAGAAAACCACAGCTCTTGTGCAGAGCATTTGACAATCTGCCCTACGGATAGATCAGATAATCAAGATAATTCTAGAAACATTTTATCAGTTTAACCATAGAGCATTGGTTTCTTTTATTTGAAGCCACACTGTAAATAGCAGTTTTGGCTTGCTTTTAGCACCCCCTAGTGTCCGTTTAGTAGAAACAAAAGTGAAACTTTTCTCCTCGCTGTGCGTTCATCTTTTTAACACCTTAATCTAGCTGCTGAAATGTCTCCTCAGCCTTCATTAGTGTCTACAGGAGCGGTTCATCACTAAATCAAACAAATCAGCTGTGTTCATGATCTAAAACATGCAGGAAACGTGCTGCAGCACCAGGCATGTCAGCTCCACTTTTTCTACGTCCAACAGGAGGCAGTCCGACACTCTGAAGTTGCAAGTGCGGTATTCTGGCCACAGAGGGCGGTGGGGGTCTGAGCGACATTTCATTAACTCTGTAAAACACAGGTGTTGAACTCCAGTCCTCAAGGTTGTTTCCCTGTTCCAACACAGTTTTTAACAAAGTCAGCTTTTATTTCATAATTGTGTTTTTTCCATGGCTGATTTATTTCATAATGAGACTTTACAGCAGAATGTCTCAGTCAGTCAGTCAAGGCAGTGGGTGTGACCTGCAACACCATTGGCTAATCCTTAAAGATCGATTAGTTTTCCTGCCTATCTGCTCCCTGAACGGTGACGTGATCGCCAGCGCGCGATAGTTTGCAGACAGAAAGTGAAGTGAATGTTTTACTGAGTGGCGCCACGAGAACAAAAACAAGAGTTTCTTTGGAGGACCGAAGATTGTTGTCCGCAGAGGTGAGAACTATTAAAAGGTCACAGAACAACGAAGAAAATGGAGCTAGACCTGCGGTCGGGAGGAGCAGAATCTGTAAATGGCCGTGTCTGCAGCAGCAACCACTTTGTCAAAGGTATGTTAGCTAGCTAGCTTTGTTTTTGTGGCTTTGTTTAAATAGCATCACGTTGTTGTTAAATGTAGTCTAATATGGACGTCACTGGGACTTTTTAGGCTGGGCCTAAGCAGAGGATGGAGCTGAAGGAGGACAACAGATAAAAGATTAAAGCCATCAGTTTGTCACACACACTGGTGTGTGGTGAAAATTGTCCTCTGCATTTGACCCATCCCCGTGGGGAGCGGTGAGCTGCAGACATGGCCGCACTCAGGAACGTATTTGGTGGTTTAACCCCCCAATCCAACCCCTTAGTGCTGAGTGTCAAGCGAGGAGGCATTGGGTCCCATTTTTATCAAAGTCTTTGGTATGACCCGACCGGGATTCGAACCCCGATCTCCCAGTCCCAGGGCGGACACCGGAGCTGGTGGTAGTCAGAATGAGCAGAGGCCATGTTGGGTCTTCAGCAGACAGCAGAGAAGCTAGTGGAGAGCTTCGACCTGAAGCAGACAGCTGACAACCCTGAACCAGATTGCATCAGTGGGAATGAGACTATAAATGATCAAGGTAAGTTTGTATTAAGATGAGTAACCTGCAGAGGAGGGTAAAGTAGCCTAAGGAGCTGCTACTTAAAGATAAAATTACTCAAAACTAAAAATTAGTCTCCTACAAAACACAGGAGTTCATTAGGTCTGTTGAGAATTGAACAAATGTATTAAAAATTTAAAATGCATAGACGTATATTTTGAAACTTTTACAAAATGAAGAGAATGTCTTCCTTAAATTGCTACACATCATTTGGCCTGAGAGCCTGGCAGAGTTTCAGTTTTTAAGCCTCTCAAGTGTTTGTGTTTTTATTAACAAAAAGGTTTTGTAGACAACCTGTTTTATTGGACCAGACAACTTGCTTGTTTGTAAAAAGATAAATTACAAAATTTTACCTGATTCATATTCATGAATGAACTAACTATGCTCCCTACTGCAGGCTCTGCAGATCGAGAAGATGGAGGATGTTCAGAACAACAGAGCTGGGAGATCTGCAGACCACAGCGCTGGACACACTGTTTAACCAGGGCTCCTTTGGAAACAACAAGGACAAGACCAAGTTCTACGCAGGGCTCCCTAACTTTTTAGTTTAAAGGCAGATTTCTGAGCTGTGAGCCCTACATCACCTGTGTCTGTGTTGTCTACATTTGAGCAGCTCATTTTAGTTTTGATGAGGTTGTGACTAAATCTCCCATTTAAGGTTTCGTTTTCAGGGTCAAGATTTCTCTGTCCTCTGCTTCCAGAGTTTGTCATAAAGCAATTTTTAGACCTCATGAAAGGTTAGAAATTCAAATCAAGTAGCCAGATCATGTTGGTCAGGAGCTCCTGTTTGTCTCACAGCAGACAGAAGGGAAGGAGTACTGTCCATGACCTGATGGAGTAGTGATGACACACATCAGGCAGTAAATAGTATTTTCCTGTAATTGTCCAATTATGTGTGTCTGTTACAGAATTATTCCAGTTTTTTTTTATCACTATATGTTCTCAAAGTTGTTTAAATAATTGGTCAGAAATCTAATCTTGTAAATAAACATTTGTGTTATTCTGTCTCTGAATCACATTCACCATTTTTATTAATTTTCCAATTTGTGTAACTTAATGTACATTATGACACTTAGTGCTCTCACAGCATATGAACATACGGTAAATAATTTGAGTTTAATAACTAGTATGTATGGCAAATAGTAAAACATCCAGGACTCAAATACCACACTCAGGTCTTTACTATTCAAAATGGGATCCTGTGTCATAAGTATTGATATTAACAGCCATAAATCACATGGCCCACTCCTAAGAGTGCCTGGATGTAAGTTCATTTCCTTTAATCACATTTCAAATGTAGGTTTGTAACTTGGTGTTCCAGTATTTCTGGAAGTAAACTGTGTCTAAAAAAAACTCAACTAGGAGTTCCATCATCCCAAAATTTAAGATCAGGCAAAATCCTTTCAACAAAAACGTCATTGTGGTTCCACACCAAAGTCACAGTCCTCTACTTCTACAATGTGGAGCTGAGGATGAACATAGAAGTAGTCATGATGACTCTGGTCCAGCATGACTTCATCTCCTTCATCGAGGAGGCAGAAGCTCTTTCTCCCAGCACACAAGTGCAGATCGGCCTCTTCTTGCTCAGAGTGTGGACACTAAAATGATAAAAACATGTAAATAACAAATTATTATATTTCTGCTCAGTTCACTGATTCTTATAAAAGTACACGTATATGGCTCCAGCAGTGAGTGTAATTTTTAAACCTCAAATGCAATCAACAACAATATTAGACAACAGTAAAATACTGATATTGTTGCCTTAAATATTTAGATGCATTGATTAAGGAGTATATAGTTATGAAAGGAAACATCTGGAACATGCAGTAGTTGCTAACACCGTAGCCTAAATCACTTACCCTGTCATGCAGCTGCTGTGACTTCTCCACCCTCCTTCACGAATAATCCAGGTCTTCAGAGGTGTTTCCCTTGATCTCTGAGAGTGGTTTACCTTTAGACATAAACGATTGTCAGGCTTACAATGTCATGAAAGTTAAAGTACCAAGTCATCATCACACAATGGTGAAATTACATCTCTGTATTTGACCCATCCCCATGGTGGGGAGCGGTGAGCTGCAGCTGTGGCCGCGCTCGGGAACTATTTGGTGGTTTAATCCCCCAATCCAACCCCTTAATGCTGAGTGTCAAGCAAGGAGGCATTGGGTCCCATTTTTTCAAAGTCTTTGGTATGACCCGACCGGGATTCGAACCCTGATCTCCCAGTCCCGGGGCAGACACTCTACCACTAGGCCAAAGTGTGTAAGATGTTTGTTTACATTATAGCCGCTAATGCTAGCTGTTAGCATCTTGACCCATAAAACAGGATAAAAACAAACACTCACCCTGACGAGGACCAAGCAGTAATCATCACGGAGCCGTTTGGTACAGAGTTGTGGGTCCACCCGCTGACAAAAAAGTTAAATGCCTCCAAACTTTTAAAGGTGTTCATCTGTTGTCTCGTGTAGAAGAACGCTGAAGGACCAGCGGTAGTCTCATATCAACAGCCTTGACTGTTGGTAAAAATCCCGGTTCAGTTGAAAACTCACTAATGTTCGTGATATATGGGTCACGTCCAGCATATCTGTTGATTAAATCCGTGTACCTTTGTCTGGAAATTGGGTCTAAAGCCGAGTAATACAGACTTTGCTACGGTTTCCTCCATTGTCTATCTGTACAGTTGAAACTATCATGTGTGATTGCTTTTGTCTGACTGAATGAGTAGCCAATCACAAACTAGCCCCGCCCTGTTTGTCTTGACTGACTGCCTGAGACATTCTGCTGTAAAATGTCATTATGAAATAAATCAGCCATGGAAAAAACAATATTATGAAATAAAAGCTGACTTTGTTAAAAAGACGATATGTAATAAGAACTGAAAGAATTAAATAAAAACGTCTCAATAATAATTTGGATTATTATGTAAAAATGACTTTTGAAATAAAATTTTATTTTAATAAACACATTTTAATAGAAGAATGAAAATTAATTCATAATATTGAGCTTAGATTTTACATAACAATCTGTTATTTCACAATTTCATTGTCAGATTACATAATTGTCTAGTATTTATTCATGTTGACATTTATTTCATAATATCTTATTTATTTATTTAATTTTGAATACTTTGGAGTTCCATACAGGAGTGTGTAAATCTAAGAGACTGAGCTCAGTATCTTTTCTTGAGATACTCTGTGAAAAGGATAAATGCTGGAATCACCCAAAGGCTTGAGTGGGACCTGGAGGCCAAAGAGCAGACAGTGAACACAAGGGAATGAAAGCAACAAAAAAGAAACAAAACACACTTTGTTTAGAAAAAAGGCTGTAAATTTAGCACTTAGCTGTCGCTTTGAGAAAGATTAAGGGTTTAAGGTGCTACAGTGGATCTTCAGATATACGAGTCCACAGACAGAGCCCCAAAGCTTGGTATCAACTTAACACTGACACACCATGCCATGACTTTAGAGATTACAGGGAAAGGGGGCTAGATGTACCTTTTTTGACACAAAGTGCAGAGCTGTATACTTTAACACTCTTCCTTCTCCTCTTTCTCTTCATTCCCTTTCCTCTCATCTACTCTTGTCTCTTTTGCACAGCTTTTTTGTGAAGTGGCACAGAAAAGAAAGGGCCGAACGCCCGTGTCTGCTTACTGGGGCAAGTGAACATTTGAAGTGACAGAGGGTGACGCTGGCTTGAGTGCTGAAGAAAATGCCTCAGAGCTAAGTGAAGGACCATTAGGGAGACACTGATAAGATGCATGCATGTAGACAGGGCAGCAGGATGTTCACCTTGAACAGTTTGGTGTCATCTGCTGAGGAGAGCTATCACGCAGTGCGTGCGCAGTTCCAAACTCCAATCAAACTTCATCTCAGCTGACAGCAAAATCAAACTGATGTACGCACACGCCGAAAAGGTGCTGCGACCCGCACAACACCTGTTATTATTCATGCACAGTGGCTAGCTCTTACCGAGATGTCTTCACACTTTGGTTGGCATTTTGGTGTTTAGCAACTAAGCAAAAAGCTTTCAAGAGCTATTGTAACACTGATGAACTGATGACTGCTTGTCAAAAGAAAACACTTTAACTTTAAGGCAAGTGTGAAAAAGGTGGCATGTGATGTGAAGTCAATACATGTCTTACCTTCAGAAGCCAGGTACACAGCTGCCTCTTTGAACCCAGTACAGAACTAAAAACATGGATTTTTACACATTTGGAAAAAAAATAATAAATAATGTGAAGAAAAAGCTAAAATTGGTCTGTTTGAATGATGGGAATGAGATAGCTTTGTAAGAAATACATGGTCTCTTATTGTTTTAGCTGCAGGCTAACATGCTATAGGAAGCCATATTTCATCCTAAAGCCCAATGGCACATTTTAAAACAGGAAAAGGAGAAGCAATGGTAATGTTATATAGTTTTGGTTGTTAGTCACTATAGTCCTAGCTTGACAATTGTCGCACAAAAGTCATTTAATGAGTCTAAGGTGATTTGTTATTTTTGGAGCTGAATAATTGGTAAATGGCTTGTATTTGTATTGCGTCTTCTAGAGTTCTACAAACCCCCCAAGACATCATTAACCCATATACACACCTATTCAGTTGATGAGCTAAATTGTAGCCACAGCTGCCCTGGGGCACACTAGCCACGTTTACATGGGAACAAGTAATCGGAATGAACGCCCTATTGGATCAAAAATTCGTCATGTAAACATGTCAATCGGAATTTTCTGATCCAATTCGGCCTGATCCGAATGAAATTTCATTCCGATTGAGAGCGGTGGTTTTGTTCGATCGTCAATCTGAGTATTGCCATATGTGCGAGAAATCACAACTTTAGGAAATTGCTGCGGTACTTGGTGCAAAAAGAAAGATAAAAAATGAGATAAGCAAATATAAGAAGTAATAATATACTTATGATAAAATAATTATTATAAAAAGTGGCAATAATTAGAGAAGCAGCTACTATATACACAGCGTAGGTACTAATCAGAGTGGATCAGTTCAGGTACAAACACAACACCGGGTCATGTGACTGGGACCAAGCGACTGGAGTGGGCAGCCCTAGGATTGACATTCATGAGTCCAACAGCAGAGGGGAAGAAACTGTTCTTGTGGCGAGAGGTTCTGGTCCGAATGGATCTGAACGATTGGATCATTTCAGTTAGTGTCCATGTAAACAGAGATTTGGGATTTCCGATCAACCAAGATTTGAATTCAGTTAGGGGAAATTTGGCGCATGTAAACGTAGCTACTGACAGAAGCATTGAGAATTATAGTGTGTTGTTCATTTCTATTCCTGGAGGGCCACTGCTCTGCATGTTTTAGCTGTGTCCCTGCTCCAACACACCTGATTCAATGACTGAGTCACCTCTTCGGCATGTCCTCAAGTTCTCAAACTAGGTGTGTTGGTGCAAGGATGTGGTCCTCAATGACCAGAATTTACTAGTTAGGGTGTGAAATGTCACAACACTCAAAGTTCTTCAAAGACCAAGTTCATTCATTTTTTTTAATACATTTGCAGTGGTCTCTAGTATAAACAAATGCCTTGTGAGTCAATCTCTGTGGGAAGAAAGCGCTTGCTCTCCTGTTTCAGGAACTAGAAGTAAGCCAGATCAGAGGTGAGCAGCAGACGGCAGGATTTGGAGTCTTATATGAATGCTAACTTGACAATGTGACGTGCAAATGTCACTGGCTTTTCTAATCTCGGAGTTTCCTTTGTTTGTTTTTTTCATTGGCGGCAAATTCAGGAAATAGGGGTAGAAGACTATTTTCATGTTCAATCTGCATGTTAATATCTGGGTGACCGATCAGATTTAAAAAATAACAAGTAAGACTGTTTCCAGTGAACTTGGCCTTCAGTTGTTCCTGCTGTGCTGCTTGTCTTGGTCAACCAGAATTAGCAACAGGGTGGCCACATTATGAAGGCCATTATGTTTAAACTACTACTACTGTAGAACTGTAGCTGTGCTGGAACCTTAAAAGTTATGGATTTACTTCAATTTTGTTCATTTCAGTTTAATTTCATTTTCAATCACATTCTTGTGCAATTTGATTCGTATATTTATAACTTCTAAAATAAACAACAATGACTACATTTAGTTAAATTATTACCATTTCTATGTATGTAAGTGCATAAAACAAGGGCATGTTCACCCTTGTTGGAAACACAAGTGCATGAATAAAGAATTGGGCAGGAACAAACGCCATCTATCACACACACACACACACACACACACACACACACACACACACACACACACACACACACGCACACACACACACACACACACACACACACACACACACTTACTCGCGTCCATTTTCTCTCTCTTCCTATCCATGTTTGCAGAGTTGGAAATTTCTTAAATAATTCATGCTGTTAATAACCAGCTTGGTCTCCATGGCACAGGCCAGTCCTGTTCAAATATAGCCGAGCATGTTTGTCTGTGTGCACTTGTGATGGCACAGCAAAGAGAAAATGGAACCGTGTTTGAACAGTGAGGTGAAGGTGTACGTGAGAATGTGTATGTGATTGCAGCATGAGTTATCAAAGACTTGGCAGAATTGACTGATGCGATAGTTGAGGGTGGTTATTGGGTGGGCTACTGAGTCAACAGGGAGGAAATCACAGATTTCTTCCAACAATGAAAGAAGTCAAGGTCACACTGTACTGTTTTAAGCAGCTGGAGCATCGATGGCACTGCATTCAGACCGTGCAATCAATGGAAATCTATGAAAACCCCTCAGTGACTATGGCCCTAATGAGAAAGTTAGTTAATGACACAGCTATTATCCTCGTTGTTACCTGCATCACATCACCGCCATCGCCATCATCTTTCCTCACTCAAGGCTGTTATTCTCCTGTATTTAATCTGTCTTCATTCTCTTTGTTACTTTGTTCCTGTCTGACGATCTGTCTGACCATTTTTTTCAGCCTCTCCTCCTCAAAATGGAAAGAACAAGAAACAAGCGGGGGAACATTCTGAGCAAGGATGACCTTGGCGAGTCCGATGATTTGCAGAGAGCAGCAATATCAATAATAATGAAGAAATTAATAAGCTGGTGCACTGGCCTGAGGTCCTAACTAAAAGACGCAGCAGAGGAAGGTGGGGGGCATGGCCAGCAGAGAAAAAGAGAAAAGGTGGGGTTGTTAGGGTGGTGGAGAGGAGGGGGTGGTAAGTGCACAATTTCCTTAGCAGCAGTGTGGTGCTGCAGTCCACACTGTCATACGTCAAAGAGGGAGCAAATCAAAGGCAGCTCTTTTGATGAATATAAAACAGAGAGTCCTGCTGAGAAGCACTCTCCCTCCCACCCATTCTAATCACACAGCCGCAGAGGAGACTGGCTGCACCAATCCCCCCCTCCAGCCGGCGCAAAATGAAAGGAGAGAAGAAACAAGGAGAAGGGGACAGCGAGCACACACAATCACAACAAAGGCTGCTTCATAATAGTAATAAACACTTGCCCTCTCGAGACATCTGCGCACAATGCTGGGTGTGGTGTGGTGAGATACAAGAGAAGCTGAAATGGCATCAACACATTTTTATTCACCAGCAAGCCTGAAAAAGCTTCGTTTTCTATGTTTAAAACTGAGGTGATAAACAACAAATGGTTGAATTGTATATTTGTGAAGGTCTTAAGGGAATAAATCTTATTTATCTTCCCTTCAGAGGAGTTAAATTGCTGATTCTATTGAATTTGCGGCATTCTCTTGATAAATAATGAAAATGAAAATTGGGTAACATTGTGAAAAGGATGTTCAATATAAAGGAAGAGAGGCATAAAACTGTACGAAAGAAAAAGTTAGTGTGTGTGTGTGTGTGCATCTTTAAAACCACTTGAGTAGTAAAAGTGTCCCATAATGCTTATTAGATGGTAAAAAGGACTGGACCTCTTCTCCAACCCTGACTTCTTCATTTATTAGATTTTTTTTAATACTAAATTCACTACATAGCTTAAAACCTGCCATGACTTTAGCACTTCCTGGTTTCTCCTTCCCTGGGCATTTCTCCTCCATTGCTCCCCAGGCAGTACTTGTGTGTGACACCAAAGCCCATTCCCACCCAAGCCCTGAGCCCAGAAAGTGACACGTGCATGGGTGTCGCTGCCGTTTCACCTCCTGCCTGCTGAGGTATGAGGCAATTTCCTCCGAGTGGCGCATGGTGAAGGAGAGAGAGACAGAGTAAAGGGCTAGCTGCAGCCCGGCTCTGCTGCTCCCTTTGATACTGTCAAGGAAGACTAATGGCTCACTGCAGCAACAGCCACCACCAAACTAATGTAGTGTGACTTTGGTTCTCCTTTTCGATGGATTACCACCATAGTGAGTGAGAAGAGAACAGGAAGATGACAGCCAAACTGTGAAGTATGTAGGAGGGACAATGAACATGTACAGGGAAGGGCAAAGTTTTTCCACAGTACATAATACATTTCCTAAATTACTAAACAAGGGACAGTTTTCTTTCAGAACATATCAGAACTGCAAGCAGGGTTGTATTTTAACTCTTAAGTAAAGAGTAAAGAGAGGGGTTTAAAGTAATTTTGTTCATTGCTGAATGCTTGACAGTGCCGTAGGTTGAAGCTGTCTTCAAGACTTAAAGGGACTCTAGAAAAACTTTATTTACAATAGAAAACAGTTTTTTAAGCCTTATCCCTGCTGCACACTGGAAGCATCAACGTCGCAGGACGGCAGCACAGCGGTTTACTTGCGCGTTTTGCTGCGTGTCAGTACACACAGGGAGAAGGTCTCCCACCATGCTCCTCGCTGGACTCACGAGATCACAAGATCCCTCGAGACTTCAAATGTCACGGTTTGTTTATGCCATCCGCCATTAAACCAGAAAGAAGGAAATCATGTTTGATATTGCTGTTTGATGTCATATATAATATAATGTTCCTCTCTACTGCCAGGATTAAAGCCATGAAAAACACACTGCTGCACTTCATGAATGATGCAGGGAGAAAATAAGCCGTGAGGTCACATGTATAGACGTAATCTACATAGATATGAAATCACATCGCTGCAATAGACTTTTATTTGGAAAATTACCAGTTGTTTCACACTGAAACCGAGTGTGATTTCCTGTCTAGCCCTATGTTGACTGTGGAAATTGATGAGTCCCAGAAGCGGCTCGCGGCAAAATTAGAACCCGATCTTATTTTTAGCAGCACGGCATAGCATGCCGCTTCTGGGATGCGCCTGAAAATTGCCTCGTTGCAGCTGGTTTGAATCCCCCCTACAGACTATAATGGATTCTATTTGAAGCAGCGACATTCTGGAGTTGGGGATCACTGGTATATAACATATAAAACCTTGATGGGGCTCAAATGGCCCAGGAGCCCTGATAGCCAAATACAACCCCATAATAAAGCCCTCTAATGGGAAGACTGGCTTACTCAACCCAATCTGCCAGAACACAAATATTAAATGAGCTGCAAGTTGATTGGCCTGTTTGCCCTAATAGCTTAATGATGCTGCCTGATGCTAGAAACTTTGTATGCAGCCCTGTACAGTATCCATATAACTCAATAGGCAAGCTGTGGATCTTGGCATTCATTCCAAGTCTGGATATTCCCAGTACATCCTGGAGTGTTACATGTGTGAACCTCCATTCATCTTTATTGTTTTCCTATTGTCCATCAAGCAGTAGCTCGGGTTAGCATTAGCTTGGACTAGCATTAGCAGTAGCTTGGGTTAGCATTAGCAGTAGCTCAGGCTAGCACTGTTGTGTTGTTAGAAATTGGTTGGGAAATGCAAATTTAAGAGGTAAATGTATATAGGGGTGGGCGATATGGAAAAAAAATCATATCACGATTTATTTTTTGCAAAATCACGATCTCGATTTTATCACGATTTTTTCCATTTTGACAATTCATACATTTTGGAAGTTATTTACCGATAAAATAGATCAATTTAAAAGCATACCCCTTTCCAGAAAATATGATAAAATATTTCAGACAGTGTACTGTTTGAACACTTGTTTTAATTTAGGTAAGAAAAATAGCAAATTTGTTCTATTACAATAAACATGATCAAACAAAAAATGCCTTCCATTTAAAAATTCATAATGGGTTTATATATTAGCTTTTAATGTATTTGGAGTAGCTTTAGAGTCAAATATTTATGCCACAGTTCCAGGGCTTAGTTTATTTATTTGTTTGAACAAATAAGATCAGAAATGTTGGAGAATGGACCAAGTTCTGTTTAATGGCATGTCTCAAATGTCCCACAGGCACTTTTATTTATTACATATTTATAATTAATGAAAATTAATTTAACTTCTATTTAGAGGTGGCTCATAGCCTATCATCCAAAATATATTAGTAATTATTTCTTTTCCAGAGATGTGTTTGCGTTTGTATCCACTACCAGCGGATTACGCTCACTGCCTTTTTGGACTTGCTGCTCTCCGTAGATGTTTCCTATCTACACGAGGGAGGGGTTTGGCCCGTCTCTTCACACAAACTCCGGTGGCAGCCACAGTGAAAAGGCTTGCTAAAATACAAACGAACATCCCCAAATAATAAAAGACACAAAGCCAAATGCAAAGTTTAGAGCAGAATATAGAACCAAAGGTTTCCTGATTGAGCAGACGCGTGAGAATGTAATTAGTGCTTAGAGACAGAGCAAGCTAGCGGCTAGTGCTAGTGGCTAGCGCTACAATCGATTATGGTGTGCTTCTTCAACTATTCATAATTGTTTGCCATCATCTTAATGCATCCATTAGATTATTTTCTTCATCTCTACCGAGCACCCAGCTAAACAAACCAACACGCTGCTTAAAGTTATGATTGGTTTATCGGTGTGTCTGTCGTGCCGACTAGCAAATGGCGAGACTCGGCTGAGAAAAAAACAAAACAAATGTGTGTCGCGTTCAGAAATAATGGCATAGACGGGTGATAGAATGAAAATAGACGGTTCTACGATCTCCGAGCTTTGGTAGATCGTCATCACATTAAAATCCTTAACGATCTTATATCGTCAAATCGCACGGCTCTAAATGTATATGTCTGTAACGTGTCATACTAGCTTTTCTCAGAACGAAACAATTCTTTATGACCTTTATGGGCAAAATTACTAATTTGCATTGCAAGTCAGTGACAGCACAGATATGTTAGTATGTTACATTTGACACCCCAAGCTGCCTATATTGAACAACAACAAGGTATGTGTGGTTTTGAATTTTAGAAACTCTTTAAGATGCTGGTCTTGAGACAAATGAAGTCATGGCTTACCCCCAAACTGTAGTTTGTCCATCAAGTTTGCACATGACAACTCCATCTCAATTACACACCTGTCAGCCAGCGTATTGGCCCCGAGAAACGTGTTCATTGACTTTATATGAACATTCAATACTAGAATCTCTATGCATTTGTAGTCTAAAGAAACACTGCTAAACCTGAACAGCTTGTGTTATTGTGTAATGACGTCTACACTGAAAGACATCAGGCAGTCAGAAGATCACCGTTACCCACTTCCAATCGCTGGACAGCAAAGCACGTTTCAAAACACATTTTCAAGTTTGTTGAGTTTGTTTGATCAAAGCAGAGAGCAAAGATGTGCAGTAGTGGAGAGGAGAGGCTGCAGAGGCAACAGCCTCTTTCTAAATGCAGACCAAATAAAGAGACGCATGTTAATCAGAAACGCGCATTATGCTCATTCTCTATCGAACATCCAGTGCTATCTGGTCAAGGTTCTTTAGAGAGCCAAGTTTCTTAGTACTTCTACTGTAAAGAAGTTTTTCTTGACCCTCAAGAGAAGGATTATGGACACATTTACTTCTTTCCACTTTCTTCTCCCAAACAATATGTTTTACAGATGGACCATTGAAAACATCTTGACCATGTTTTTGGGCTTTTACGCAAAGTGGAATGTGATGGACTGCAAAACAGCTCAAAAGATCAATGGGGTTTCTATATTTTCTACATCCCTCTCAGAACCAAAGTCGTCACATTTACAGTTTTACACCCATCCTGTCTTTTTCTCCTGCCATCTGGGAAAGGGTTTAGGAGCAGCGCTCCAACAACCAGACAGGGAAACAACTTTATGTTCAACAAGCACCAAACCGTTGCTGTTGGCTTCCACATGAATTATTGTTGGAACTTTGCGCAACACACTACAAATAAGTTTTCTTTTATCAAGAAAGTCCTTGTAATCAGCTTTTCTAAAACTTATTTTTATTATGTAGCATCATGTTTTTGCTGGGTTGTTTAGTGTCCAAGGGGAAGACTGTTCTGTTTTATTGTGCAGTGTTTGCAATGACAAATAAATCTGACTTGACTGAATCTTTACAATAATTTCAAGGGCAAAGTTTAGTACAGAGAGAGAGAGAGAGAGCAGTTTATCACAGGAAGGACTTCATCTAATTGTCAGTCTAGTATCTCAGCAGCTCCCAAGTTTCATTGATTGAATGTGACCTTGTAAACTGAAAAAACTAGAAAGAAATATATCTCAGTTTTTGAAAAATATTAAAAAAGAAGCACAGAAGATAACCCATTTATTGACAAGAGCATAAATCTCTAGTTAGATACTTGAACTGCTCATGTGACGGCGTTCAACAAATGCAGGAATAAGGCTTATTGAGATAAGAATTTGAATATTATGACTCATTACAAAATGCATGATTAATGTGAGTGCTCAATGGCTGGGGGTTTTATAGCATCGCAGACTACTATTCAGCTCGGCCTTGACTCCCATGTTGACTCTGACATGCACCACGATTACGTGGTGTTTACAAGCAGCCTTTCAAAAGGTCCCAGTCCTTGACCCCCTGACAACATAACTGCAACATATGCATGAAGGAATAATTTTGACAGTTTACAGTAATTGTGCCCAATTACTGCTCACTGATGTCTTCAAATAAGTTAAAGCTGCAAGTTATTGTTTATTGTGTATTTCTTTGGTCATTTAGCAAACAATGGTGATAATCCCAAAGCAAATGTTACATGCGACTAAATCAGCTGCAGGTGCATAAAGATATGCAACATATTTTCAATAGTTACATTTTGAATCATGCTAACACTAATCAGAGGCTGTGAATGTTTCCAACACAGAGAATTGCATGCATATGAAGTGGCAAAGTTGTGGATATACTTTTTGATGGTCTACTTGGAGGTGATGTACCCGGTGACTGCCTTTATGGCCCAAGACACAGTGGTGCTTGGCCTGCACACTAACGCCTGGAATATACTTGCTTATTAACGATGTGTACGCATGTTTAAAATGGCTGCCTTGCGTAACTTGCGTTGATTTGAAGTGTTGTTTGTGCACATCCACCGAAATTAATGCATGCTGCCATATACGAGTAACCAGTAGGCAGAGTTGACTAAATGAGCGAGACACACTCACCATGGTCACGCCGTCTCTGGTTTAGAGGACTTTCATACTATCTACGATACCGCTGCTCTTTTTTTCTGCCGTGATCTCAAAATTAACCATTTACTGATCTCTTCCATTGACGCCATGTTTGTTTTGGTTGTACCCACAAACCCGGGACTATATCTGGTCTGAGTTCTGAAGGAGATCCTTGTGTTTGAAGGGATCTGCTTTGGTACCTTGGCTCTCATTCCTGCCCTTTCTCTATAGTCTTCCCTCCTTGCTGGCAGCTTTATTCTCCTCTTTCTTTCTTTGAGTTTTGACTTGGACATCTTCTCTTTCTCTCACCTAACTTCCAGACAACTGCAGCAAAAGGGTAAAACCAGCTCCCCCAGCTCTTGGTTCCAATCCTTTGGGGGAATTTGTTACACAATGATAGGAAGTGCAGACATCAAAGGATCAAAAAAGGACGTAACATTGAACACTTGACTTCCACAAGCCAGATATCCCTGCTTAAACCCCAAAAGTCACAAGGATCACGGTCTCCTTGCTTTCACGATCTGTATTCACACTGAACATCAAGATCAAGTGAGATTTTGCCCTTCTGCTCTACAGGAAGCGTCTGTCCTGTCTGAGCTCACCTTAGGACACCTGCATTACCAAACTCACAGGTACACCACCCCAATCAAAACTCCCCACCTGTAGATGTCCCTGGAATGAGTCACAACCAGCAAGCACTGGCTTAGTGACATCAGCGCGAGGAACCCACTCAATGTTTGTCTCCCTGCCTTATCAGGTAGAATAAGCTTGAAAGATGTACTTCAGTTTTTCACGTCAGCATTTGCTTGGTTTTGAGAAGGAGGCATATGTTAATCTACACTGAAACTTAAAATATCTTGAAGCTATCCTACCTGCAAGTATAAAATGGGCAGAGTGCTTTTTATACACCGAAACATGTTTACTTAAGGACACCACTTATCACAACGGCCAGAAACAGAGTAAAGCATTGTAGAAAAAGAGAGTGAGAGAGAGGGATAAATATAGAGAAACAAAGATAAATAGAAACTGTTCAAAAGAGAAGTGGAAGAGGTGAGTGTAAGAAGGCAGGGGTTGTCTTGAGCCCGTGGCCTGGGGCGTTGCATGGAAAGAGATGAGCTGGTGTGCACACTGCAGGGTACCGTCTGTAAACGTCGGGGCTTCTCTAACAACTGCTAAGTCTTGGCTTTCAGCACAGTGGGTCACAACCTGCAGGAGCCTGGCATGTTTATCCACATCTTCCATTTAAAACAAAAGAAATTGGACAAAAGAACACGGAAAAGGGGAAATAAAAGGACATTTGTGCAGAAAATACATTTACTAAAGGATCTTTAAAAACTTTATAACAAAGATATATTTATCATAAACTACAACTTTCCCAATATCCTGAAGACTTTCTAGTGTCGACCAACTGCCAAGGCCTCCCACCAATACCTTTTACTTGTTTGGTGTTGACCTGTTCATCGCCATGACCCGGCCTCGTGTATACCTGTCATTCTCTGAATCCCCTGATTCTCTGAGGGCAGCTTAGTGAAGACAAGTTTCCACTGCATAATGTGTTGAATTTTGTGTTTTTAAAGGGTTATTATACCACGCTCATTATTTCTGACCTACCAGCAGCAGTGGGCCCAGCACACGGCATGAACTGGGTGTTTTAGTCTTCCCAAAACCCCGGCATTAAGTAACCCCTTTGATCTCTCTCCACTGTGACAAAGCAGCAGCAGCAGGCCTCCTAAATGAACCACACAGAATCCAAGCAGCAGGAAACAACATCAAATGGATCTGAACAGAAAGTATTCAGATTACCTAAAATTGATTAAAAAAAAAGAGGAATATTTGTTCTGGTTAATGACCAAGTACAATGGACCGGGGGCAGATGTGTGACGGAAACAATAACAGACAGCTTACCGTTTGTATTTTCAAAAAGAATTACTCATCAGATTAAGTTTTACTTAATAGAAACAGAAATGTTCATTTGTTAAATGAGATTCGATTCCTTCAAGCACCCCGAACGCTTCCAACTGGTTTGATCTCGACAGGTTTTAGTGGCGATGATTAGCATGCTAATCACAGCTGATTTTAAAGACCTAGATTAAAAACCAAGCAGAAGCAAAGCCTTTGTCATCTCCAGGTCCTGAATGATACCTGATTTGTTTTGAAAACGAGCTTTTTGATGTAGACTACAGAACATCCATGAATAAGCTTCACAAAAGAGCCCTGAAGTGGTGCAGGTGCTCCCTCGACTCAACAGATTTAACTAATGGCTCGTCTGGTGAGATCATATGAAATTAAACAAGCATCTAGATTAAAGCACCCTATTTAAGGCATGGAGCTTAATTTAGATGATTCTTGTTTTGGACAAGTAACGTCTGGCAACTGAGTTGCAGCATCATCCAAGTTTGCCAATAATAATAATAATAATAATAATAATAATAATAATAATAATAGATTGGATTTATATAGCGCTTTTCTAGACACTCAAATAGTTTCCCACACTGCTACGATGTAGCTGCAGCTGCCCTGAGGTGGTCTGACATAGGCGAGGCTGCCGTTTTGTGACATTGGCCCCTCTGACCACCACCAACACAGGCAAGTCACAGCAGAATACCCCTGGCAAGAGCTGGAGTGGATCCCACAATCAGGGCAACCCACTCTACCTCCTGAGCTACTGCTGCCCCTTCACGTCTCTAGGTTGAGAACAACCAGTAGTTTGGGCAACATTTATGCATTTATAGTTTATGGTAAAATAAAGAGCCAAAAGTAACTCCTGCAGATATTCTGAACTATTCACGTAAATATAAAACAAGCTCCTCTGAAGGTAGTTAAAGCCAGGTGGAGAAAAACAGGATATAAACCTGAAATTTGAGATAGGGTCACTCTGGGACACAACGATTTATTACTTGCTCAATTTCCTGTTTTGTATTGCTGGGTTTCACATGACGTAGCGTCCCCGCCTCTTCCCTGCCTCTCCTATTGAAGTCCACGTAAACAAATGCAGATACGGGTCAAGCAGGAGCTGCCTCTGCACAGATCCCTGTTTACTCTGTTGATTTGGCGTTAAAATGCTCAAATTCTGTGTTGTCTATGGTTGTTACATTTGCTCTAATTGGGACAAAAACCAATGTTTTTTTGGGGGGGTCCCGACAGTAGTGCGCCACAAAGGGCGTATTTAAAAAAAAACTTACTGAAAGAAGACGGCTGAAGTGGATCATAATCTCCGGCTAAAAACATTAGGAGCTGAAACGGACAATGCTAAAGTTTGCAGCGATCACTTTCTAACAGGTAAGGGTTTACTACATGTTTTTATAGCATTTTATTGAACACAGCCATAAAAACGGCAGGTAAACAGTTTGATACTGTTTTCATGTGTCCGTACGGCAAATAGCTTTCAGAGTGCTAATGTTGTTAGCATTTAGCTTAGTGTTGTAATGTGGCGTTTATACCCTATTAAAAAGAAACAAACGAACCAGAAATTTAGATTTAAATAGGCCTAATAAGTTATTTACAAGTAGATTCTAGCACATAAACATACTCGTTGTTAGCAATAGCGATAGCATTATTATCATGAGCTAAATAGCACAACTCACTACTTACCTGAGCAAAAAAAGACAACAGTCATTTAGAGCTTCTCAGGATCACTAAATGTTTAACCCAACCTGAAATAAAATAGTTGTAGGCTTCCAGGCTTTTGAAGGCTTTCATTTGGTTTGCTGTATAATATGAGGTATGCAGCACAAGGTAGTTTGTTATGTCGATCGCTTCAACGCTGGGTAAATCCTCCAGAGAGTATGAAAACGCCGACTTTTTTTAAACTGTATGGGTCGTAACCTACAAGAAGATGTATTTTTTCGCGATATCACGTCTGTGCCAGTCCATTTAATGCCTTACTATACTCGCTTTCCTCCTTCGCGCTGTGTTTTGTACTGAAGCAAAACACTTCCTGACCCTTATTTGAGTTTCGCGCGACTTCCGGGTCAAGTGAGTGAAACCCAGCAATTCATTCAATTTCCCATTTTCACTTCCTGTTTTGATGTTAAACTCTGCTACTAAACTTAATTTAAAAAAAAGCTAATTTGTGTTAGGTTGGTTATTCTTTGTTGTCACAATGCGTTTTAGATTGCTGGAAAGCTGAATTAATCACCTTTAATCTGAGGATCAGTGCAAAGGCAACACAGCTCCAACAGGAGAATACTGCAGGATCAGGGTGCTACTGCTACTCATGCATTTCTTACCACAATTCTTACACATTTTTCACTGTTTTAATCCTTATAAGCTCCTAATGAATTTTGTTTTGTGCAGACAGGTGTGTTTTTGTGAATAATTTTGGATATGCTAATGCAATTTACCTAATTCTTTCACAGGATGTGTATTTTTGGGAATTATTAAAAATAACAAAAAAAACATTATTCCATTTAATATAATGCTGAAATGATTTTATAGCATTCCTGTTCCTTTGTCATTTTTTGTGCCATTAACTCCCATGTAAATAATTTTTTTAATAAGCTTAAATATAAACTTATTATTATTATTATTATTATTATTTGTATTATTATTATTATTCTGTCTGGGTTCCCAGACCAGTCACACATTCAATGTTTACTTTTTATTGTTTTCCACTAGATTGCATATTTTCCCCATATATAGCAGTGCAATGACTGACACTGAATTCAAATTAAAAAATACATTAAAAATATTTTATCCCAATTTGTGACACTCCAAGGTGTTGAAAATTCACCCCCAAAACAAATCCTCTGGATATAACACACAAAAAATGATTAAAATGTTTTTCATTTGTTTACATTTTTGGTTTTGATCATAAACTTCATAATAAAGGGGGCAAATCTCAGAAACAAAAGTATTTTATTATATTCGATGAGGACTGATGCCAAGGATGTAATTCATGTAAAAAAATTTGGGACTTATGAAATATTATATGAGGAAGTTTTGTTTCAGCATTTTTTGTGCACAAAGACTAAAATTATGACTTTTTTCTTTTTTTTCCCTGTTTTTAGAAAATACAAAAACTACTGCCCATCTGTGACAGTCCAATGCAGCTACAATTCACCCCCAAAACAGGTCATCTGGACATAAAGCACAAAAAATTATTTGATTTTTTTCAGGTTTTTTTTTTTTTTACTTTTTTTCTGGTTTTGATCATAAACCTGGCAATAAAAGGGTTAAATTTCAGAAACACACAAGTATTTTTTTATATTTTGTGAGGACTGAAGCTAAGGATGAAATTCATGTAAAAATTGGGACTTGTGAAATATTATATAATATTTCTATAGGATGTTTTGTTTAAGCATTTTTTTGTGCACAAGGAGTAGAAACGCTAGAAAAAGAATCATATGAGGGTTAAAGGGGACTAATCAGCATTTCCAACAGTATAAGGACTTTTTAAAAAATAATCAAACAAACACAAATTTCCTTATTTTTAGGTTTAGATTTGGTTTATACATATGAGATTTTGTTTAGGAGCTAAAAGCTCACAGAGTTAAGAAAAAATGTCAGCTTTAAAACACACAACCATATCAAATATGAAGGGGGTTATTTAGTGATACAAAGAGGTGCTAACAATAAAAGTAACATGTAATTCCATCCAAATGCAATAAACGAATAGTCAGTAAAATTAAATATAAAAATATATCATTTGTGCTGAGGAGAAGGCAAACATGCCATACACCCGAAAAAGCACAGAATGGTTATTCTTTTCTCTTAGTACAGGATTAAATCAGCCTAATTTTGCAGAACATTTCCAGTCAGCGTTTTGGTCCACACAATATCAGACAAATTTTTCTCCAAACTCACCAAAGCTTTGGTCATCATCCTCTCAAATAGCCTCTCTTCAAACCAGACACTCAAGGCTAATTGCCAGAGGTCACTACTTCCATTCAGCGTGGAATCAAAATGATAATGACTCCTTATTAGAAATTCTATGTGGAAATGCACACAGGAAACATCAAAAGGTCTCGACAGGGTGACTGGGGGCAATGATGGGGCTCAGAGATAATTCACATCAAAGCAGGAGCTCGGTGAGGACTTCCATCGGAGACCCTGGACTCTAACTGGTGCAGCAAAAATAAATACAGGCAGGCAGCAATTCCACAATTGGGATAAATGACTCTTTTGAAACTGAAATGTATTATTGGTCACCATTAACAGCAGGAAAAAGCACTTTTAGGGGATGGGTTGATGAGTCCGGTTGAGGGAATACCAGTGCAGATATAAATGATAGCCACAGAGTAAAATGACATAAAGGAAATAATAAACTCTAACACCTGGAGGAGCCATGGCGAACACACGCTGGAAATGTGCACTTCAGTAAACAATCAAACTGTGTCAATTATCTAAAATTGGGCTGGATATGGATCCTTTCCATCCTGACACTGGCACAATCAACCTTTTAATAGCAGCCTGTTGTATTACCACCATCTGTGTTTGTTGTCCCACCAGTTAGGTTTCAAACTAATCCTCTCTTACGTATTAGGACAGCAACATGCTGGTTCAAGGTTACATGAAAGAAACATTTGAATGAATCTGGAGGAAGATGGGATTCAGATGATTCAAACAAAAACACAAGAATCAGAAACTAATGTCCAAACAGACTTAGAGCCAACTGGACCATAAGGGACTTCACCTGGTTATCAGCATTGATCCTGCCATAACACACAGAAAGAATGAAAATAACTATAAGGTTCGTTCTTGCAGTGTCAAAACCAAAAGTTAGCCTTTTAGGGCAGTTTACAATTTTTTCTTATAAAAAGTTGAGAAAAAATTGCAATGACCTTATTTTAACACTCAGGAGACTTTGTTGTTGTCGTGATTTGCCAAATCCTTAAAATAATCCTCACATTGTAAACAGTTACGCTGCAGGATTGCTGACTTTTGAGTTCCTTACGACCATGGAGGCAGAAAATTTGCTTAAGACTGCATTTGGCCACCACATGGCTCGAGCTCTTTCATTACACAAAATGATGCATTTTCCAATTATGTGCTGATATGATTATGTTGCACGGTTATGCTATTCATCTAAATACTGCAGCACTGGACAGTAGGCTGATAAGCAATAGAAAAAACATGCCCTATTAATTAAAGTTTAAATTAAGTTTGAAGCGTCGATTAAGAACAGACCAGATATTGTGCTTAAAATGCAAAATTTAGGTTAGCAGAAATGAGATTAGTAAAAGTTGTAACAAAGTCAGAAAAAGATGGTGAAACAAACATAAAGAGAGCTTCTTTTATCCAGTCATGTACACCTGTATAAAAAAACAGCAGTGCAAAAAAAAGTAAATAAAATAAAAAGTCCTATTTTCCCACTCACATTTTTCATTACATACCCCGCTCACCCCTAATAACCTAACCCTCCACCTCCAAGCCCCCGTTCTTTAACACAACTGGGGAATTTCAATCCTTTTTCATATCCTAGAACAAATTCCTTCCCTGATTACTGATGCATTTCAAAGCAGGCATCATTATTTTTTCAGACCACTTTCTTTAAAAAATGTACTGAAAACCTTTATGCTTGTTCCCAGGGGCCCCCTTCTACTCTTCTGTTATGCTCTTATTAGTCTGTCTCTCCTACTGCCTGCTGGGGGATCCTCATTGCTATTCATTTTCTGTATCTCTGACCTCCGTGTGGATGGAATTCATCTGGCCTATCCCTTGTTCTTTACATTACTTTGGAGACAGGCTGCCACTGTCTGCTGCAGCTATTAAAACATAAACACCATTAAATAAAAATGTGCAGGAGTGAAGCATGTGGAAGGAAGCAGACAGAGGCCGAGAGGTAAGAAAAGCAGTCTTTCTGTGATGAGTATGAGCTTGTGTAATCCTTAGAAAATGATATATTTAGTATTATTACTTAGAAAAATAATGCTTTTACTGAAATGATTTGTATTAGTTGAAATATGCAGTCAAAGTTGTTCTAAAAAGACTCAAGAGTGGTGAAGTATGTACTGTTCCAAAACATTATGCAGGTTTTTTAGAGTATTGAGGGCTTCCAAGATGTCAACGTGTATAGAAATTAAGAGTGTTTTTTCCTTTTTAGATTAGCTTTGATTTTAATGTGAATACTGAAAATTCCACAGTGTTTGAGTGCAAGAGCTTTTTCTTGCAGGACTTATTTTTTATAAAAAGTCTGAGTCTGACTTGGAAACCCTGCACAGAACTGTTTGAGTTGATGAGCTTGTCCAGCTGAATGATATACATCGTAAGCCACAGGCGAGAGCTGTCCATTAGTTGCCAGGGTTCTTGTAATGCCCAGCTCCAGTACATTATTTCCAAATGCATCAGTCAGCGTTGTGCACCACAGATAAATTCTGATGCTTAAGATCTGTAATGCATACACTCAACGCTTCTATATTACGCGACAGGTTAGGAGGGCAGGAAGAGAGAGGGGGGAAAAATGTAATTTATTTTTTACTGCAGCCAGTATTCCTCCCATTAGCTTCAAACGTAGGATAAGTTATGGATTTTAACGAGCACCTTTAGCCACCAGAGCACGCTGCACACAAGACTGCAGGCAGAAAAGGTGAGGTAAGGGCTAAGGGAGGAAAGACCAGCAATCTGAGCGTATGACTAGACAGAAGAGCCGGTGTATGGAAAGTATTCCGTTTCAGATACCGAGACATTCTCATGATGTATCTGTGTGTAGCACATCTACATAAACCCAACTTTTCCCAACTGGAATCCCAAACTGCAACGAAAGAGACAAATAATGTACTGGAGAGGTCACATGACGGCTGGTTGAATGTTTTTGTATTTGATGGTGAAGATTCTCTCTCATTAGCTCTTTTTATAAGACACACCGTGCCGGCAACTCAGCGTAATACTGCTGCCACCACGGTGTGTCTTATGAACGCGCCTTGGTGGCATGGCGATGCAGGAATTTTGTGGCATTCGTGCTGCCACGCTTGGTATTACTATTGCCGCAGCGCCGTACTTGTGAATGCAGATTAAGGTAGCAATCCGGAGTTTTCCCCTTTCAGGAATTATGTATGATTTTTCAGAAATCCGTAAAAGTGATTGTCTTATCATGTAGTGTGATATAATGTAAGCGATATGTCTTTGTTTTTTTTTTGCTAAGCCCGCCCCCTGCCTCATAAAATCCTCGTAAAATAGTGTTAAACTACAACTTACGTGCTTCAAATTTAAGGAAGTACCTCAGCTGATGTAACATTGATGAACTTTTCACAGACAATTAAGTCTTTAAAATATAAATATATGAAAACACAACATGACATGAGAATAATAATTGTAAAACAACGTGTTTTAGCTCTGTTTGTCGACTACAGAAGCACATTCACAAACAAGAAACGCCATCTTCAATTACAGAGTCGACCTGACTATTGGTGTGATACGCTTGTCAGCCACTAGATGGTGCCATCAGATAAAAGAAATACTCCGGAGAGCTACTTTAAGCCTTGGCGCAACAGAGGGAGGTGCCATGATCACGTGGGGAGTTACTGACGAGCTACGGCCGGCAACTATATTGAAAATGAAAGTAAACACGGACATAAGTTTCACTTTTAAACAGAATCAGCTGAGATGATAAACTGGAGCGATGCAGAGCTCCAGGAGCTTCTCTCCGTTAGAGCTGGAGCTAAGATCATCTGACAGTTCGGAACGGTGGAGGACAGACACCTTTAGAAGCAGCTTGTCAAAAAACTTAATGAGCGCCTCTTGGGGAGTTTTCCTCTCCACTCTTGCTACATGCTTGCTTAGTGTGGGGATTGCTGTAAAGTCTCTGACACAAGTCAGTGATTCGATGAAATCTGCTGGGTTTTCTTGAAAAGGAAAGATTTAACTAACTGGCACAATGAATTGAAATAAATGCACTGATAAGTAGATTCAATTTGAGTGTTTACTTTGCCTTGAGACGACTCTTGTTGTGAACTGGCACTATATAAATAAACTGAATTGAAAGGCAATCCTGACTTTTTCACTCTTACACTGGAATTTAGGGGGATTTAAACTTTACATAAAGCTTTTATTTAATTAAAAACTAAAACTCGACAGCATTTGTTCAGCAGCCACAACATCTTGGGCTAAACAGGAAAAGACACTGAAGATGTGCACGAGCGCCATGTTGTCTCATCCTACACCCTGTCATCTGCCAGCTCTGTTTATCCCAGCAAAACAGCTGGAGCATCAATGCAGATGAATTATGAAGGATCTACAAGAGTCTTAATTACCCCTTCTGACCAGCCTGAATAATGCAGGATTCTGCTTACAAGCACATTAGCATGCTTAGCATGCAGTAGTTAACATAAGTGCTTTACACAGCCTTGGGCCCCTTTGGACTAGTTTGTATTTCAGGATTAGACTCATCAGAGATGGGCACGCATGTGTGAATACAAAAGATGTGCATACTTCTACTGACATGGCATGCTAAACGCAGCCATTCAGGAAGAGGCTAGCGGTAGTGGACATGTTTACCCTCAGGCATTTATCTGTGGCTCATCCAGTTCAGCAGGTCAAAGGGCACTGGAAACATCTGCCGGTAAGAGACAAGCACAATGCCATCATGCCAAGAATACACACTACTATGTTGTTAAATTTAGATAAACACATGGAAATATATGACCTTTTATTCTGTAGCATCAACATTTTTTATTATGGAGGCTTTAGGAAATCAACAGATAGAATGATGGGTCTTCCAAAAAGTAGCAATGCATTTAAAGCTGTTCAGTATGGTATGGAAGAGATCATGAAGTGTTAAATTATTGCTTCATGACTGCAGGATACTTCCTACAAAGTTTAAAATCAGAGTCATTTTATATATTGTGCAAAAATAGAGCAAGTGGGCTAAAAGCTCCTTGTTTCAACCATCATCAGGGTGAGGTTTCTTCATCGTGTAACACTGGAAGATGTGGTTATGGTGCAGGATTTAGTGACAGAGAAACAAGCTTCTCTGTGGCTTTGTGCTAGGGCATGAGTGGAAGAGTGACACTGTATTAAAAACATGAAATTGAAAATAGCTTCTTTATATTAAAGTTTATTCTTTATTTCTGACAAAAGATTCAGTTTAAAGGCAAAAAAACAAACATTTATTTAGAAAAACAACATTTCACACCAATAAATGGGTTCCAACCATTACACATGTGAGTTAACATCTTAGGAAAAGACACAAAACACTAAAACCATGCAAATGTATTTTCAGTGGAAAAACTAAAAGTTGATTTTCATCAAGGATATTTTTGAATTGGTTAGATCTGCTTTTTCTTTGGAAAGCTGCTGTTTTAGGCAATCTGAACTGCCAAATCCTTCTGTACATCGTTCAATAGTTACAAAAAATGACACAAATAAGACAATAATTCATATATGCACTAAGACAAACCATATCCAGGATAAGATGTACAAATGTGATCACCTTTTCTCTCACTTTGATAATAAAACATGATCCAGCAACAGTGTTTAGTGTTAATCTAAAGGTTTTTTAACAGGCCAATGTAGCTTTTATATCTTTAGACATAAACAGAATATGAACCCTGCACAATGATGAACTTTTATGTGTTGCCAAACAGAAACGACGGCCATGTTGCAAATCATTCAACATGGCTTCCCTAACTGGGGGGGGGGGGGGGGGGGGGGGGGGGTGTTTCTCAATCTCAAGGAACCTCGCCTTGATGCCTTGGCCAAGGCGTGTTCCAATCGGTTCCAATGTTCATGTGCTTCCAAGGCATCTGTCCTCCGTTAGTCGTTTAGCTAATTGAGCAAGGATACACGAGAGGTGCCTTGTTGCCTTCTCTTGGTCAAAAATTTCCCAGAATGCAGCGCGGTATTTTCAAACAGATCTGATCAGGAGCCAAAGCAGTTATCTCTGGTTGGTTAGTTGCTTAGTAGTTGCAGCTTTGGTGACTAGCAGGTAATAACTCACTTACACATTTAACCAATATATACACAATTTAAAAAGTAAAAGGCTCGATATTAAAACTTAACATTACTATGATTGGAGGGACATCAACAGGGCGCGTAAGCAGGGGGCGGGCTCTGGCCGGCCGCGGTCACGTGGGACAAGTCTGTTCCATTTAACCGTTGTCTTTCACCAAGGAAGGACAGTGTCCTCATAAGCAAGACGTCTGGCCTGGCAAGGAGCAAAGAATCTGTGGCCAAGGGACAAAAAAAAACAACCATCTGCCTGCAATTATAAAACTGATTACATTTGAAAGCCTTTAAGATTTTCCTACAAAAATAAGAAAAAATTCAAGAAACTAAAATCAATTTGATTTGCAAACCTATTAATATACAAACTAGTCCTGACTTCTTAAATTAGACCTAGAGGTGTACATTTTGAAATTAATTTCTCTTTACAAGGTGTTTTTAACAGAATTTAAGCCCTAATCTTCAATGCAAACCAAAAAAAGAAAACATATTCTGCTTTTCACTAAATGTTTGTGAATTTTTAGGTTTAGGTTATTTTATTTCTTTGTCGTTTTGTAAATTTTCTCTGCTTTTGTTTGACATTCTGAACAAGTTAACAGCATCTTGGAATTATTTTTAATCTTTGGGCCCTGTTAAAATCAACAGAGTGTACTAGATACTATATAACAGAGTTTGTCTGATATGTGAACATGTTTTACCATGGAATAATGACTGAACTATGAATACATGTAGCATAATTTTGAGATGTACAGTAAATTATTTTTACAAAAAGTAAAGTTAAAGTGTGTCTGGAGGTTTAGCAGCAGCATTACAATTTAAGAAGAATAACAGCAATTCAGTGATGCTGGTTGTGGAATTTAAAAACACACATTCTCACTTATAGCAACAGCAGTAGATCATGATACAAGCAATTAAGTGCAGTGGAGATTGAATTAGCGGCAGTGGAAAAGTGAAAAATGTACATAAAAAGATTTCTGTACTTCTGCAAAATGGTTCTTTTCTTTGTCCAGTCCAAAGTCGTCAGAGAAAATGGAAAAACAACATCGTGCTCTCGGTTAAAGCGTGTGTTAACTTGCTAAACAACCAAGAAGAGGCAGATGCTGAGTCACAGAACGTACTTCCCTTGATCTCTTGTTGCCTTTTTTTGACAGTCATGTCCAACAAGGAGGGAACAGTTGCACAGTGAGGTGGGTACACACACTATTTATTATCAGTGAGGTCTGGCACAAACAGTTTAGTACAACAGCAGTTTTCAGGTATTTAGAAACAAAGAAAGCTTTCAATTTCTGCAATAATAAACCCCAAATAGACAACATGACATCTGGAAAATCTTTGGTTAAAGGCCCTAAGGAAGAATTAATAAAAAATATACTTTTTTTTTCTCAAAATCATGTCCTCAGTGTTGTGGTGGATAATTTTCCTTCCATCGCTGTCCTCTGTGTCGGTAGAAAAGTCTTTTTCTCATTAGCCTTACATTAAATATGCAAAGCACGGCAATCGTTACAAACGAGTCGTAATGGAGTAATTGCTGCAATCAGGATCCTCCCGGGGAGCAGGACGCCCAAACAACTGGCACGCAGTCGGACACGAGGACGACTGGTCCTCATCTCCCCGGATGCAGCCCAGATGCAGCCCGGATGCTCTGCGCTGGTCTCGGCTGGGTTGAGTGGTGGCATCCCAGGGCACTAGAGGAGACTGACTGGAGCCTACATGCGTGCCTAGAGATACAGCCTCTCTCTCCTTCTGCGTTTCTCTCTGCTCTCCATCCTAACCAGCTCCCAGCTGCCTTCAGCACCTGACTCATGAAGAAATCCTCCTCAAGAGAAAAAAAAAGCTGCCAGCTCCACTGGTAAGAAAAAAACCCCCACACTCTAAAGCGGGCATCAAACAACCACAAGACAAAAAAAGGGAAAAATCTGAAATAGTTGTTCCATCGAGTCAAAGTCTTCCTCTTTGTTTTGTGTCTTTGGTTTTATTTCGTTTTGCAGTTTTAGAGAATTAGCATCCTCTACTGAGCCTTTCCAGAGGGATCTATGTGCCTCCCTCCCGACACATTTCGCCAACACCACCCATCTCCTCCCATTCTTTCTTATCCCCCATCAGTCTGCCAGACAAGTTTTCCCACTCGGTCATACCCAGACAGCAAGCCCTTTTGTGGGTGTGCTTGCTCAGAGTGGATCTGGTCTGCACGTCGTGCCAGCCTAGTAAAGGAGGGGAGACAAGGTGAAAAAAAAAAAAAACTCTTTGTAAGTTATGAGAACACTGAGGCAGACGCAGGCGCTCATAAATTATACGCTTCATTTGCATATTCGAGGCATGAGACATTATGCAAATCCTGGCCAATCTGCATAATGAATTTCTTTTGTTGCCTCAATTGCGCAGTTGCTACTCTTTATTTATTATTGCAAAACAGAAATATATATAGAACACGTTTGAACCAACGAAGCCTTTCACTATAAAATACCAGAGTCTGAAAAGGTAAAACATTTCTGTCTTTCATCTTAAAAGCTGCAGAACATAAAGCGCATACACAGATAACACAACATGCGTGCAAGAAACTAATAAAAAGATTGCATGAAATCATGCGGCAATTACAAGCAAACCACAAAGTACACCTCTCTTAATTAGTCGAGCCTAGTTCGACTCTTGAATCGAGACAGTGCCGTGCTAATTAAAAGCACTCTCCCAGGAGAGAAGGTCATTTTTATTAAATATTTCTACTAATTCTGTCTCCTGCCTCCAACCTCATCAGCTCCGCAGTAAACAACGAGAATTAAAAGCCATCGACGAGAAAAGCAGCGATGAATGTTCATTGCTGCGTAAATATTGAGAGGTTTTATTTTAAATACATGTCTCGCCAAAGTAACACCAAAACAGAAGGGTCAATTAAAAAAAACGATGACTAAGACTATTACTTTAGCAGAATTTTCTTTTGAACAATGGGAATAGCAGAAATACCTATTGGGATAAATGCAAAAACAGAAAATTAGAGAAAACTAACAACGACGTGAGGTGAGATCAGCCAGCAAAAGTCAACTTAGAGACAGCCTGAGTCCCGTTCATGTGTCAGACATGGCTCTCTCTGGTTCTCACTGCACCAAAACAAGGGTCGAGGACCGTCAAAGTACAGGCAAAGCAGAAAATCACTAAGACTAGAAATCACGTATAGAAGTCTCAGCACAAAACAGCCGTTTACACCCGCACTGCCATCAGCAATCACCAGCTTTTAGAGCCAATTAACACAAATGATAATTAACGGCATGCTAAAGAAAGAAAAGAGGGCGGCAGAAGGTGGGTGTACTGGGCATGTGGAAGAAACTAGGGGAGAGGAGGAGGGTGAGTAAGAGAGGGACTGAGATAGAAAGGGGATGGGCAAATAAGGGAAACAAGGAGCGAATGCGCCTGATGGCAGACAGAAGTTGGCACGGTGCCATCCATTCAGTGCTAGTACCAAGGCGGACTTCTGCTCGCATTAGTAGTTAGACGTAGTCTGGAAGGCAGAAGGCAACGGCCATCATTTTCGTGACGCCAAAAGCTTTAAGTTTTTATTTTTGTTTTCTTGAAGCTCTTTTTTTTAGGCTGCTGGGCTCTCTTATAAATGGAGATGTGGATCTTTTTCAGTGTCATTTGGAGGATTAATGAACATCTGAGGCTGAAGACTTGAAGAGATGACTCAAACCAGAGCTGGCATGAGCTGCTACTACTTGGCACCACCAGAGTGAAGACAGAAAGGATGTTCAACCCTCCAGAGTACACCTACAGTGGTAATTACAGGAGATGTGGGACAGGAAGTGCAGCCTCATTAATGGATGCTGAGTACCCAGGAGAAGGAGGAGCGTGGCACAGGATTAATAAAAAAATGGACATCATGGCGGAAACCAAAAACTTGTGACTATATTGTTGTTTTGTAGATAACAGGAGGTGTGGCAGTGGCACAGAAAACTCCTCCCATTCGCTCTCTCTCTTTCACTGATCAGCCGAGCGACGGCTTTTCGATGCCAGGCAGCACGCCATCTGGGCAGTAGACGCCATGCCAACCCCTTCGCTAGCAGTTGAGGATGTACCGTTTGGAGAACGACAAACCCATCTCACAGTTGGTCTTTCACAGACTTCGACAAAATTCAACGACTTGGAGGACGGCCAAGGAGCGATGGTTCGGCACTTTCGGGTCTCAAGTGGTTTACCGGCGGGAATGCGATGGCATCTGGCACGAAAACTGGCAAGGGACGCGGGAGATATACCGTTGTTAAACCAACACAGACACGATCGGATGCCCGTCACGTATCAGCTGCCAAAAACAAAAGGCAACAGAACAAACAGGGGGGAGACCTCGCCGAATAGATTGGACTAATTAGAGCAAAATTAGCTTTGTTAATGAGGGTGCGCCACTCAATCAGCGAAACAGTTTGAAAATGTTTGCTAAAGATCGGATGACGGGGACGTAAAAAACAACGGCAACAAAACGAAGCGAGAAAAAAAGAAAAACTGTTAAACTGTTAGTAGAGGATGTGAAGTAAAAACCGCTTTTAGTGCCAACTCCCTCCCCCCCGTTACTCCACGCAGTCCCCAGTGCAAACCGCCATTCCTGATTGCACTGGTTGGCAGCAACATTGAGTCTCTACCACCGCAACAGACGCCACCCATCTTCCAATTGTTTGTGTGTATGCCTTACAAGAGGGGGGGGGGGGGGGGGGGGGTGGACCTGAGGGACTGTGCCAGAAGCTCAGCAGCAGCTGTTTACAATGCCACAGATACAAAAGAGAGATAATAATTGCAAGCACGAGGATATGCATACTAATAGGCTAACAAATGATAATTAGCGGGCAGACAGGGTGCAGAATAAAACAACTTTTGTTCTTTCTTAAATGTCCAAAATCAATCGGACATCTACTTTTCAGATTTTTTGACAAGCTCAATTTCTTAGAGAGTGAGATTTTTCTGCTTTCAAAGATAAAGAAATTCTATATATTTAGAAAACCAACGAATGCCCAGCATTTATGTTATTTCTCTATATTTAAAGCAATCATTCTGGACTTTAATACCTACAGGCTAAACACGGCATTGACAGCATTAAAAGTAAGTGATGGAGTTGGCACAGAGACTTCTGAAACTTAGGCAAATGGGTAAAGAAAGGAAGGGAACGAGCAGAAAACCCGAGTTCAGGAGACGTAGGGGGGAGGTGCTGGCCTGCTTGCAACCTCACTGGGGGTAGTGAGGCCATGGGAACTCGCTGCATCCTCCACACCCACATCGCCACCACTTTTTTTTCTGCCCCCTTCGTGCCAACCATCCAAAAGAACTGAACAAACTCCACCCTTAGAGGATTTTTCCTTGCTGCGCTAAACTCTCATAAACAGATGCAACACAGACTTACCAAGTGGTTTGCATCACAGCTCAGGGTGTTCTCTGGGTCTCTGTGGTTCCAGCAAGGTCTGCTGACACCTGGCATGGACTGGCATCGCTGCAAAGACACAATGGAGGACTTCGTTAACTTCGCATTCGCTATTAATATGCACGTGGAATTAAAACAGTAATTAGCGACTCGTGGATATTCATCAACTGGCCTCCAACATCCGGCATTTTCTTTCTCTTGGATTTCTCTGGACAAGGTTGTACAATCTGAATAATTAAGGGAGTCATCCAAAGGGAGGGATTATGACATCTTTTTGCTTGCTGCTAAACACTGGAGCTACCAAGATGTCTGAATCTGACAGTTGCATCACTGAAGACAAACAGCTGGAAAGATGGCATCTTTTCGGGCATTTTTAAAGCGGTAATCAAGATCGCGAAAACGCGATTAACAGCGTAATTAGTAATCGCTGGCGTATTTATTTCCATATTCATCAGACGGAAACACTTGGATATTCTAATCGCTCGGAACTAATCAACATTGGATAATCACCCTTTTATTTGATTCCATGGGGGATGTTAATTGTGGAGTGTCTTCATTGCACAAATGGATTACAAAAAAACCGACTTACACGAGAGAGCAGGATTGAATGGGGGGGTGGAGTGTGTGTGTGTGTTTGAGAGAGAGAGAGACGGAGAGAGAGAGAGAAGGCAAGAACGGGGATATTTTTCTTCCTTCGTTATATGCCAGTAGTCAAATAATGCCACAGTATTCACAAACAAGGAGAGAAAAGCTCCTGCATTGGTGGTGGTGTTGAACAACTCTTTCCTGGAAAAGCTGCTCTGTTTGCTCTCCAGAGCACCAACTCTCATCTGCCTTTCCTGACTCTGGATCTTACAAAAACTGGGGTGAGAAGAAACCTTCCTGGGATCTAATTTCTTGGATGTTATTCGCGTTACTCTCATGATTAGTGCATTAGCGGCATTAATCTCTGGGAAAAGGGATGTTTGTGCCCGGTCGAAGTGGAACGCAGAGACGAGAGAGACGCTTTAGCGGGCACTGGCTAATGTCTCCTGTGCTTAATCATCCTACAGCAGAATGGTTTTATGCATATTTCATTTGCATATCATTAACCGCTAAAGCATACAGGCAAATGGCACCGGAGAGCGAGGGAGTGGAAACAGAAAAGCTGAAAATAAAAAGGAAAAAAAAAAAGCGACTCATTATGCGATGACGATCTCCAAAGCTGCTTGATTCAGGCAACCTGCCATTTTTTTCTTTTTTATACTAATTAAAAAAGAAAAGGCGCTCAGCTGTTCGAACTCGGATTAATTAAGCACTTTACCATCTATTCAAGAGGCCACTACAGATACAGTGGATGTGTGTTCGTGCAGCACTAATGGATGTTTGTGGGTTTATGATGCAGCAGAAATTACATTATTGTCATTTCTGACTTTTGACTAATTAAATTGTGCATATGAGAAAGTTACGATTATTTCTCTGAGACTTTCAAAATAAGCCACGGACTTTTGCAGGTGACAGAGCCTGAGTTTAAAATGAGCTAAACGACCCTGGGAATAAAAATAAAAACAATGTTAAAGGAGTAAATAGAGTTAATTAGATATTTTTAATGTGACAGTAAAAAGAACTTCCTCACATAATCACCCCCAAAATACAGAATCATGCCCAACTTTAATTCTTAGTTCTTTCCTGTATTAATTCTGATTATTATTTTATAAATTTCATTTTTCCAGTGCACACGCATATGCAATAAGATTTATAGAATAAACAGCAGCAGCAGGAGAATGAAGTTTATAAAGTTACATGAGCTTCAGTCTTAACTAATTCATTAAGTTTAAGATAAAATTATAAATTATTTTTCTCAACCGTCGTAAGAGCCCCTCCCACCAAAAAGAAAAGATTTTAAGAAACAAAAAAAATATAAAGTTAGAATTTGAATAAAATAAAGTTTTTTAATAAAACACAGTAATATTCTAAAAAAAAAGCTATAAAGAGTAAAATGACACTCAAAACAACAGCGATTCCTTTTTACATACATACCCCCCCCCCCCCCCCCCCCCACACACACACACACACACACACTACCACCTCCAGCAGCTCCCACCCCAAGACAGAATATTGAAATGAAGTCAGCTTTACGCCTCACACAATTAGCCGTGTTTGGTAATTCGAGGAATAAGTGCCGCAGGGGCAAAGGGGGAGGGGCCGCGGAGACGAGCAGCAGGCTGGCAGGCCCGGTGAATCGGTTGGGTATGAGCTTGGCGCTTTGTAATCATGGCACATGCAGATGTCGCTGTAGTTCTTCCAAACGCGTCGACTAACTGAATGGGAGAGGAGGGCGGGGGGTAACGAGGAACTCATTTGGCATCACATACCTCCACCGTGCGTCTCTAATGAGTGAAAACTGGTGGAGTGTGGGGGAAAGAGGCTGGCAGCCGAGGCCAAAGGAGCTGACATGGGTGAGACCCGGCTTCAGGGAGATCCCTGCCAGTTTTAGAGAACGTGGATGCAAATAATAAAAGCGGAGAGGTTAAGCAACGCCAGTGAGGTGTCAGTGTATTCTGAGCCTGTCATAAGACGTAGACGTATGCAGAGTGCTGGTATTAATATGCATGTGTCTCCTCTTGATTATGCAGCTCAGTGTGGGGTAATATTGCCTGGCTGTTCTGCCACGCTTTGGTTATTCTCTGAGAATTTTATCTCTCTCTGAACAAACACATCCCTCATTTCCTCACTTCCCTGTCAAAATGTTTAATTACCTATCGAATCCACAGGTAAACACGACAGAAACAGAAGATCTCATGAGACAAATTCAATCGTTAACAAGGAAAATAAATGATAAACTGTAGAATTATATCGTTTAGAGATTTGTAGAAATTTGCATACATATGTTGAAAGGTAGTTTGGAAACTATAGATCACCTAAATCAAGCAACAAATGAAAAAGTTAAATTATCTTCTGATCACCTACATCATTTAGTTTTTTCATTGAAACTAGATTTAAAAAAAAATTATTTCACAGTTTACTTTTGAAAACATTGCACCAAATACTAGATTTTTCATCGTAGAACTTATTCAACTTATTTACCAGATTCAACATAACATCACAGCCGAGTGTAAAGCTGCCAGGATGAGAATCAGCTCCTCTAAATCTGAGACCATGGTCTTGAGTCGGAAAAGGGTAGAATGCCTTCTCCAGGTCAGGAACGAGGTCCTGCCCCAAGTGGAGGAGTTTAAGTATCTCTGAGTCTTGTTCACGAGTGAGGGGATGATGGAGCGTGAGATCGATAGGTGGATTGGTGCTGCGTCTGCAGCGATGCGGGCGTTGTACCGGTCTGTCGTGGTGAAGAGAGAGCTGAGCTGGAAGGCGAAGCTCTCGATTTACCGGTTCATCTACGTTCCTACCCTCACCTATGGTCACGAGCTTTGGGTAGTGACCGAAAGAATGAGATTGTGGATACAAGCGGCCAAAATGAGTTTTCTCCACAGGGTGTCTGGGCTCTCCCTTAGAGATAGGGTGAGGAGCTCGGTCATCCGGGAGGGGCTCGGAGTAGACCCGCTGCTCCTCCACATCGAGAGGAGCCAGTTGAGGTGGCTCGAGCATCTGGTTAGGATGCCTCCTGGACGCCTCCCTGGTGAGGTTTTCCAGGCACATCCAACCAGGAGGAGACCCAAAGGAAGACCCAGGACACGCTGGAGGGACTATGTTTCTCAGCTGGCCAGGGAACGCCTTGGGATTCCCCCGGAGGAGCTGGCCCAAGTGGCTGGGGAGAGGGATGTCTGGGCCTCTCTCCTGCTGCCCCCGCGACCCGACTCCGGATAAGCGGAAGTGGATGGATGGATGGATGGATGGATGGATGGATGGATGGATGGATGGATGGATGGATGGATGGAACATAACAGTAAGTCACAACAGTAAAAACAAAAACACCTGTGTGTGAACTACCTCGACCACGCCGACAACCATCTCCTCAGCCGCCGCCTTGTCTCGGGTCTGCAGATTAATTGCTCTCCGGTAATTCTATCAGATTATTATTAATATGCTGTCATGGAAGCAATTGCAGTGACCCACGCTATCTGGCCAGCTCTTTAGAAATCGGTGTGAAGGTCAACTGTCAATCAGCCGACACAATATGATAATCAGTCTTTAAAGTCTGCAAGAGGACGCCATTAACACCAGCCGTAATGGCTGATGAAAGAACTGTCATAACTGCTAGCCTCCAGGGATGATTGCTTCAAGACTGATTGGGAGAGGAGAGAAAGAAGAGACGGAGGAAGCGCCACAACAGAGTGAACATTTATTTGATACTACACACCATTAGCTCATACGGCGCACTTTTTACTAGCTAGGTAATACCTACTCGCTGTGTTTTATGTCTCAAGCAATATAACAAAATAATGACAAGGCTACAAAGCCTCGTTTTCCAATTTATTTAAAGACTAAACAGAACTTGAACTTGAAGGACACGTTCTGTGGGAAGTGAGAAGAACTCCGTGCCCTTTCAGAGCAGTCTTTAAAGTGTAATATGTCACAGAGATAAAGATGTACCATGAGTGTTGTGCTTGCTTTGGTGAGGAGCGGCCTCTCTCAGTGAGCACACACTGGCCTGCCCATGAGAAAGCCAGCAGGCAGAGAAGGCTCTCCTATGGGATATAATCACTAAATGCCCCTCATGAGTCCTGCTCGCACTGAGAGATGCAGGATAATTGCATGGGACAGTCGGCAAGTGTACAAGTCTGTGCAACGGGAAGGGAAAGAAAAAAGACTTGGCACGATCCCTATCCAGGTCAGGGTTTAACACGGGAAAACGTGAAAGAAAAGACGAGACAGATGCAGATAAAGCAACAGAAGGAAAGAAAGGGAGAATTAATGCAAGAGCAGGAGATGAGACAGAGAAAGAGATGGTTTGTCTGCTCGTTCCCACAGGGCCTGAACTGAGCGGCTGGCAGGGGAGCCATTACATGCATGTTTCTGACAGCTCACTCTGCCATTACAGCAGCAGACAGTTAACACAGCGACTCTGTAATGTAGACTATATCATCACTCTGTGCATCACTTTAATCGTTTTAGTGGTTTGTTGCTTCATATTTATGATCTTTGGAGGCTCTTAAAGCAACGCAGAGTCTATAATTCAATTAACAGAGACAACACAACGCAGAAATAAAACGAGCCATTTGTTGTGCATTTCTGTTTGGATGGAGACTAAAAACCTAAAGGGCCCTTTATGCATCTTTTCAAACGGAATTCCAGTGCTGATGAATTAGCAGAATGTTTTACATAAAAGCAGATAATGAAGATTCCTAGACTTCAACTAAAACCTATAGAATAATGGTCACCATCAAGTTTAAAACACAGAAAACCCAAACCTATTAACATGCTGGGAGATTAAAGAGCTGGGTTTTAACCTTTATTCCTGATTTCAGCACCTTTAAAGTGTCTATATGGGTCCATTTGGAGAGTTGGTACTTTAACTCTGGTTTAGTGTCAAAAACCAACTCTTCTGGAGTTGACAATTTAACACTATGCACCTCACCCACTGCAGCTCTCTGCAGCCAATCACTCGCTACCAGTCCAACTTTTAGAATAAAGGGGTGGAGTCTGCAAATGAACTCTGCAGGTGTTGTAGCCGCTGTGGGAGTTCAGAGTTAGCTTTTCAGGAGTTATTTTGTCATAAATGACACCTACAGAATTGATTAGGAAACACTACTTTTTAACACTCGAGTTTGACTCTGTCAGTGTTACATATCAACTATATAATAGTTGGTGTTAAATTAACTATTCTCATTGTTAAATGAACTATTCTTAGTGTTAAATTGGACCAACACCCCAAAATTAACACTTTTAAAAGAGTAAATGCTGTTTAGTTCAGGTACATTTTGTTTTAATCAGTGTTTCCACATTTTCAAAATAAGACATTCAAAACCATTTAACACAAATATAAAATACTGATAAGAGTTCAGATTAGGGCTGGATAATAATTCAGTAACGATATATATCGATCAATGGACGTGTGGTGCAATCGAAAATAAATGGATCAATAAAAATTTCAATTAAAAGTTTTCTGTCTTTTTCCACCTATCGGGTAGCTTCATACTAGAGTCATTACTTACACCCAGCCAATCAGAAACACAGACCCGGGCATGCTCTGTCACCAAGCCCTCCCCTCTCAAACCTAAACAGAGCAAAATGTGACTTAAACAAGATGTCGCAGCAAGGAGGTGGAGGAAATCGTCCCAGAAAAGGTTACAGTAGTTCACCAGTATGGCAACATTTTCATTTTTACAAGAATCGATAAAACACAACCAACTTGTTTTATCATAAAGTAATGACATAAAATGGCCAGAGCTGCACTTAATACATATTTTCTACATTTTTATATAGTTTTGAATAATTATTGATATTGATCAATATGATTTTTTTATATCGATGAGCTTTTCTTCTATATCGTCCCGCACTAGTTCAGATTTAACATTGAAATTAGTATCAACCAGGAAAATTTATATTGTTGCAAACAGACAAACTGAGATGCCATTTTTAAAAGATGTTGAGGGTAGAAGATGAACAAGATGGAGTTGCAGAAGTTAGCAAGAATCCAATTTGTCCAAACTTTTCAGTGTTTTTGTGCACAAGACATACAATGATTCAAATGTAATTTTTCTTTATTATTGTTTTATGCAAAAATAAGCAAGTTGGAGGAGTTTCATGGTTAAGGTTTACAGTTTTACAACTAGAACATGTTTTGTACGTAGTAAACTGTTGCTACAGCCCTAACCGTTCCAGCACTATCAAACATTGTTTACCTTATACCTTAAAAAACTGTTTTTATAGCTATCTAACATAATCATTGTGGAAGCAAACACATGGCTAAATAACATGTTTCATAAACACTCAACCTATAGATGCACGTTTGGATCTGCATGAATCATTTTTGCTGTCAAAGATAAATAAATGACTGTTTACCTGCTGCTGAAGACAGGAAATGACTGTAAAGGTTTATATGTGTAAAACCAAGTCCTGTCTGTCATGTTTTAGTCTGTTTTACTTTGCCTCGGCCATGAAACACAGTAAAACTTTTTAAATGTTAAAGTTTACTTTTAAAAGTGTTGGTTTTTGAAGAAGCTGCTCTTAATAATGCATCTGTGTTTATTTTAGCCTCACCCCTTCTTCACCTTTACCTCCTCTGGTTACACTCTGTCCATTTATGTGTCTAGTCCAGCATAAAATATGCAGATTTCCCTTGGTTCAGCTCCCATTACCCCGTAGGTTGTGTCTGTTCTGGCAGCATCGTCCGTGTCTGCCAAGCTGCTTCCTGAGCTCAGCGTTTGAGACAGTTAAAGTTTTAGAGCAGCCTGTTTCCTGTCTCACATGCCATCCTCATCTAATAAAACTGAAGTCCAGCTGAAACTAAATGAACCTGTGACACTGAGAAACTCTAGAAATTACGTGTAGCTCACAATTTACCAAAGTGTCTGGAGACAAGCTGTCTGGCTAAAACCTACCCTGTCCCACACACTCGACGAGCTAATGTTGCAAAAGTGAAGAGAGAAAACAGGCGAGAATCGCTTCTAAAAATAGATTCTGGCAGAAAGTGCAACCTCCATACTTTTGCTAAAGGGCAATGGCAATTTAAGTGGTGAGATAATAATATATTTAAGACATTTTCACAAATTCTATAGGTTGAGTTATAAGAACCTAAAAGACAAGCTGAATAAATTCCCAAATTTCTTCCTGATACATTCGTTTCATGTTTAATAGTCTAATAATAGAACGCATCAATCCAATTAACAATAAAATGTTTTCAAGAATAAAAACACAACTGTTTTCAAATGTCGTAGGCAAATAAAAGACCTGAAACAATGATAGTTTCATGTGGAAAAACATAATTTCCTACCAGTGTTGGTTCACCAATACCAACTATTGTCTGAAACAAGAATTATGAAGAGATGCTAATGAGATAAGAGCCGAGGGAGAAGCCATAAATCATGTAATCTGTGTAGATAAACATTCTGAGTAATGCTGTCCTCTACAGAAGTTCATACTGCAGAATGGTTCTGGTGCCTCCCTGGCTGATTCCAGCATCATGCCTGAACCATCACTGGTTTAGCTGAAAGGGCCATATAGAATCTCATATAAGGCTCTAAATGGAGACACAGATCACTGAGATATCGTAGATGATTGGTAGGAAATGACTGACGGGATCTTGCAAAGACTGTGGTTCCAGTGCAGATTTGGATAAATGTCTGGAGATGTTACAGAACACAATAAGTTACATCCTGACTTAAGGAAAACCAGTTTTGTTTACATTCCTCATTGTAAACATCTTTAAGCCTTATTGGGATTTTTTTTTCCTTCAATCAGGTAAAATACTTAGAATCTCTTGTTTGAGAAAGTCCTGGCCAAGAATACACTAAAAACACAACAATTATAAAACATAAACATTTTTCTAAACGTCTTCCTAATTGCATTCTGGTTCTGAAAAACACATTTGTAAAATATTAGAGTGCTGGCTTTGCTGGCTTTGCCATTTACACAAATGCACGCGTGAGGGTGGGAAACTCATGAAGAGATCTGTAGAAACAAAACTAGGTAAACGTCTGTTAACAAACAAGGATGATATTTTATCAGCCACATACAGAGTAGAGTTATAGGATGTACTATAACTACAGAGCACAGCGATAAACAACATTCAACCTTTTTAACAGTATTTATGTTGAGTTTTGTCTTTCAGTACTTTTACTTCCAAGCTGCATTCAGTCAGAGAAAAATATTATGAAGCAAGAAACAAATCAAGAGCAGCTACAAATGATTAAATCCATTTCTTGTTTTGGGAATTTTAAAACTACAACTAATTGTCATCTATTTTCCTTAAATTGTGTTCACTACATAGTAAACTCTACCCTGGCAAGCCAATATGTGAATATGTATAACATAACGTCCCATTAATCATCATCACACACTGCTGACATTACATCTCTGCATCTGACCCATCCTTGTGGGTGAGCTGCAGCTGTGGTTTCGCTCGGGAACTGGTTTAACCCCCCAATCCAACCCCTTAATGCTGAGTGAGGAGGCATTGGGTCCCATTTTCAAAGTCTTTAGTATGACCCGACCATGGCTTTGAACCCACAACCTCCCAATGTTAGGACACTCATACCACTAGGCCACTGAGAAGGTAAACATGCAGAGCAAAATCATTTAGCTTCAGCTACTGTCCGTCTAGATTTCTAGGCTAAGTAAATTCTGTATTTGGGATGAAATGACTACAAAACACAGCTTATCTAAAATAAGTTTAACTTAGAACTGAAGTATAAACCCAGTGGAGTGTGAACATTAAGCCTAGTTTATACTTCTGTCTGCGGAGTTGTGGATACACCATCCAGCACCATTATCCATCGACAGAAGGTCTCTCAGACAGGCACGCAAGGATGGATGGAGTAGAGCCCAATATTTGAACTATTCATCAAATGCAATGGAAAGTGCACGTCTGTGATTGGTCGTTCCAACAACAGTGGTGGCCGTCGTCTCCTTCGCTCCCGTTGAATTACTTGCAACAAATGTTTTTGTTCCTCAAGATCAAACAGTGTCGGCCATTGCTCCTTAAGTGGATTGGTGTTTGCAAGCTTTTCTTTTTTTATATCTCTCTTTGTTTAACAAAATAAGAGCGATGACCAATCCCAATATCAACACAAGAATCTATAAATTCAATTATAAATTCACACCTCTTTCAATATATTTGTGTTTACAAACTGAAAAACTGTCATCGGCCAGAGACGTCCCTGCAATAGTAAGCAGACCTGCCAGAAAAGATCTACGCCCCCTACTGTTCTGGAGGAGAATTGCTAAGTACAAACCTCTCCAACACATGTGCATGTGAGTGTGCACTTGCTAACGGATATAAACTAGACTTCAGAACCGCTTTGAACTCTGATTTTGTTGCAGAGATCAGGGTTTTCATGTTTGCAACGCACAATTCAGCTACTAATTTTATTCAAAACTGATCCAAATGATATGCAGCACACATTCACTATAGAATCAGACATCACTGTTCACTTTGGTTTTCATATTGCAGAACCTTTTTAAACCACTGATTTATTTTTGTATCATTATGTACAGCACTGCTTTCTGCTCCCGAAGCGCTGAACATCATCATCAGTCGTTGCATCTTTATCAGTAACTTCTGAACTAAAATCATTACTAGCAATGAATACGTATGCATATGTATGATTTATATGTGGTAGCAGGCAGAACAAGTTTAAGGACGTAGAGCTTTGAATGGCCCCCTGAAGAAACTGAAGACACTGGTGCATCTCTCAAAGGCAACCCAGGAAATCCTTCTTAATAAAAGCTCCTCCGTGGCCTTTTGTAATCCCACTCTGTATTATCAGTATGTTGCAGCTAAGTGTTGCAATTAGGGTAGCCTTTTTCATGCAAATCAATTTGACAGCACAACAATCAGTTAGTTATGCTAGCTCTTTTCTCATTCTCCACTCTGCTCCTTCACTCTTCCTGCCCTCTCCCTCCTCTCCGCCTAATTTTCACTGGCATTTGCAGAGGTTGCTACATTTGCATTATTTATCATATAAGGTTAGACTATGCATCACTCAAGGCAATGGTGTGTGTGTGGCTATTAGTGCTATATAACAAATGCTGAGTGCAAAATGCAGTCATTTACTTCAATTATGCTATAATGCAATCACGAGTCAGGGGAGGAGGGACTTGTCTGCAGTTTGTGTTGAATATTCAAAGCCAAGTAAAAGGTTGTTTTATCATTGAACTTGTTTATATGGCCTTCCCTTCATTTGATTCACACAAATGATGAAGGCAGTGGTCCTACTTAAGCAGCAAAGCCAGGGTTTAGGCATAACAGCAGTTAAACACACTTAGCTTGACTTGCAATCACACAGGTGTGTGTCAGGATGCATTCTGATGTGTGAGTCATAGTGAAATCCAATTATCACATTAATAGAGAGAAGTTTCTGTTACCTGCACTTCATTTACGAAGAACTCTCTGCAGTTTTCTTTTTGAACAATAGGCACGATGATCTTAAAATACCTCTAGATCAGTGGTTCCCAACATTTTTTCCATGAGGACCCCCTTCCCTGCATTCAAGACAAGCCAGGACCCCCTAACCCCAACTCCTACCCACAAAAGTGATTAATTACAAACTTTATACAGACATACAGAGTTATGACTCTAGACAGACTTATGATTATACTATTGGATGTGTTACTGATGTTTTATAAATGTAATTTTTACAAATATAATCTCAGTAACATCACAACCTCAGCACTGACTAAATGGTGACCCCCTTGGGGGGTCATGGATCCCAGGTTGGGAATCACTTTTCTAGATAACAGGAAGGATTCATGAAGTCTTTTGGAAGAAGATTCATGATACAATACAGGTCAAACTCGAAAAATTTGAATATGGTGAAAATGTCCATTTATTTCAGTAATTTAACTTCAACTGAGAGACCATCTAAAGGCTCAGGAACCCTTTGCAGGTGTTTTGGATTCATTAGCTGATTAAAGGGTGACACTTTGAGTCTAGATTATCGAACCTTTTCACAATATTCTAATTGTCTGAGATTTTGTATTTGGGGTTTTCATCAGCTGTACGCCATAATCATCACAGTTATAACAAATAAAGGCTTGAAATAGCTGGCTTTACATGTAATGAGTCTGTCTCATTTATTAGTTTCACCTTTTAAGTTGAATAAATCAACTTTTGCACCATATTCTGACTTTTTGGAGTTTCACCTGTAGAATTGCAAAGTTCTATTTTCCTTTTAGGAGTTATTTTAGGTCATGCAACATCTGCGATGATTGCACCTTCTTTAGCAGTGATTCTCGGCTGGGGGACCAGGGTGGGTCAGTGCCACACTGACAATAAGCTTGGACCCCCCTGTGGCCCCTAGATAACTAATGCCCCTTTTCCCTGCTAAACACCACTCAGTTCAGTTAAAATTTACTCAGTTCAGCTCAGTGTAGTTTGCTCTTCCAAGTTAGACTGAGATTCAGCTTTAGTGGTAGCGCTCGTCATAGTGTGCACGCGGGACACTCGTGATCTTTACTTGTCACAAAAGTTGGTGATGTGTAAACAGGGCAAGGTGATCTATCTGCCACACAAAGACAACACAGCACAACAATGGTGGTGATGTTGAAGATCATGCTCATTCTCTCAGAAAACAGAGAACGTGTCGACTAGTAGAAGCTAACCGTTAGCGTTAGCAACTCCACCACATGGCAGAACTCCTTCAGGCTTGTGTTATTTGTGGAGATAAAACATCAACGTTGCAGAGCAAACAGGGTCAGTGGTAGAGTCACGATGCTGTTATCCAATCAGAGAAGAGATGTCCAAATATCAAGAAATAAGACTCCAAATCCTGAAGCTCAACTCTGATCTTGCTCACTTCTAGTTCCTGAAACATCTTTTCTTTTCTTCTTTTTTCAAAATGAAGCTGGCTTGAATGACTTTTCCCCAAGAACACCTAGCTCTAAGTTTGGTTATGAGATTCCATTTGTGAGGCTGAAGCAGCAAGCATAAAACAGACGATCCCATACACCTGTGACTGGGATGTAAGGCGTTGGATTCATATTTAGAGTCTAAAGAGCATAATTTCCTTTTGAGAATATAATCAGAGAAATGTATTTTTCATTTGACAAACAAATGAGGACAAGAGTTCTGAAAATTTCTAATTTAAGTGACTAGAATCATGTTACATACAAGATTTATATTTGTTTGATAAATGTGCTTTTATATAAGTACAAAAGGTAACATGGCTGCAGCTGTTTCATATATACAATATAATGATGCATACTGTGAGAGTGCGTGCATGCATGCGTGCGTGTGTGTGTGTCATCTATGATCAGATGGCAGTTTAGTTTCATTAACATGCCAGGCTGCCTTGAAAAAAATAATCTAATTTCATCTCTTCAAAGTTTTTAGTTATATGCAGTGAAATGATGGGGAGACAGGCTGGTAAAATCAGAAGGAAATAACCACATGTAATCTTTTTCTGAGGGTCAAATAAATTAAATCTGACAGAAAAAAAATACTGGGAGAGAATTTAAAATAGATAAAAAAGAGATGTGGGTGGGAGATGAGAGAGTGTGTATGTGTGTGAGTGTGTGTATGTGTGTGTGATTGTAAAGGGTGGAAGAGAAATAGAAAGCAAAGAAGAAGCTGCAGGATGGTCTGTGTGCCTTTAAACTGAAGTCTCAATCTCACGTAGTTTTGTTCGTTAAAAGGAAATCAGAGAGCTTAGCTGAGGCATTGGCTTGAAAGTCATGAATAAACATTGGATTCTTTTTCTGTGCATACATCATACATCACAAGATGACACCACCTAATGGAGGATTCCTCGCCCTCAGACACATGAAAAGCCAGTGAAATTACCCACCAAACCATTCAGCCGCATGGTTCTAAAACGGACCGCTGAGGGAGAGGAAAGGAGGGCCTAATAGGAAGAAAGGAGGAGTACTGAGAAAACGGATCTCTGGGAAAAGTAGATCTATGTGATAACCAGAATCTCTCCACACTGTCAAACTCCTGTCAGAGCTGGATGATCATATATATGACAATAATTATTTATTACCAGTCTGGCTCTTTCTGCATGTGTCTACAGGCTGTTTGATAATTGCTTTTCTCCCTGTGACAAAGGATGGGACCGGAAGGTTTGATGATTTAGAAACACACACATCCAGTCTGCAAATGTGTTTTAAGACAGATCTAATAAATAGAAACATACAATATAATGGAATGGGAATATTTATGATTCTGAATGATTCGATGTAATCCAGCGTGGCCTGATTCAGTCACGTTTGTTGAACATAGATATTTATTTCATCATATTTAAAAACTAACCATTTTTATGAATGTGATGTCGGTTAGTTAGCTTCAAATATTCATACGGTAAAATACCGTAAATCCTCTAATACAGGCCCGGGCCTTTATTTACTCAAGCGCATCCTGGTTCAGGCCTTTATTGGAAGGAGGCCAGAATTAGAGGCAGGCCTATATTTCAATTTGAGCAAAATTAACTACCAGTAGAATGAATAAAAACAAGATTTTGTGGGGATCTGTGCCTACCGATGACGTCACACTATGGCAATGCCACACAAACCATGTTGGGACCCATTTTTTCCCGGTGTTCTGTCAGAACACCTGGCTTAGAGCTAAAATGAATATCAGATTCTGCCAACAAAATGGCTGTATAAAACAATTTATATGTAAACCGAGGTGTTTTTGCAAACACTATAATTAATACTTTTGGGCAGGGTTTGAATTACACAGAGGATTCTGGGGGCGCCCAGTGACGGGGAGGAGGTGGGGGGGTCTGTTTGCCTTGGCCCCCAAAATGCTCTGATACGGCCCTGGACGTGGGACTAAATTTAGAAGTTGATATGAATTGTATCAAATATATAAATATTACATGCTTATGAATTATTGCTTTATGAAGGTCAAAAGATGTAGTGGAATAAATCTACCAACATTTTTCCTTTTCAAGAACTTTGTTTAGTTTTCTTGTTTTTTATTTGAATATTTTCCTGTCCTGTCTGGCTCTGATCTTCCTGCTTCTTCTCTCACTCCACAAGAATAAACTGTTTCCTGGCTTCCTCCTCTTTCACCTC
>SSNS01000024.1:1894479-1924736 GCA_006937985.1 Aphyosemion australe
GCCCCGGACAGAGGGTGAAAAGTGGACATGTCCGGGGAAAAGAGGACGTTTGGTCACCCTACTTACCTGTGATGAAGTGATCACTGCAAAGTAGCATTTTTCGTTCTGTTTCTGCTCATTCTGCAGCCGGAGATTATGATCCACTAGTCCGCTGTTACCGTAAAACCTGGTATACGTGCGCCTCGAAAAATCGAGTGAGGGCTCACTTTACCGTCGATCTCCGAAAAATAACAAAAACAAACACCCACGCTGTTTCTAATAGTAGCCCCGGCCACTATTAGAGACCGGCCTTTTTTTACCCCCGCTTACAGCGAGACCGGCTAATATAGGAGACCCGGCCGGTAATGGAATACAGGCCTTTATTAGAGGATTTACGGTAAACAAGCAGGAAACTAAAAGGACGTTAATAACATAATAATAGCTGGTTTTGAGTTTACTTTCAAGAACAACCATGGTGCCTTTCTTTCAGTAAAATAACTTTTTTTTGTACTTTTGCACCAAAAGCATCACTTCATGTCATAGGTCGCTCTTTAAGTTTACATTTTTGGGGATATTTTTGGAATGCTTTGTGTCATTACCTTAATTAGAGTTTTCTGAAGTCTGGCCAATTTGTTAAAGATCTTGGAAATGCTCCTCCTCTGTTGCAGACTCATTATTTTGTTCTGTCAACTAATTATCAGACGACCCTGTATGTATGTGTGTGTGTGTGTGTGGTGTTCATGTGCTTTGTCAACCAGATGGAGGCTGTATATACTCTAAGTAAAATAAGTAAAGACATGACTTCCAACTTTTCTCTATGAGTAATCCTTTTGCTCTACTCTTTGTGTGAGTTTGTTTATGTTTTACCATAAATTAGCCTCTTCAGCAAAAGTAGCAGGATACTGGGTCCAGACCCAGACCAGAAATATAAAGTTTTTCTGGTCCCAGACCAGAAAAAAAGTAGCAGAAATGTTGCATTAATACGCAAACAAAAGTGACCAGAGGCATGCAAATAATATTTCTAAGATTAATATTTTTGTAAAATAAAAAGCAAAGCCAGTAGTAGATACCCTCTAAAATAGATTTTTATTTATTTTGGACAAAATGGAGGTTTCTGTGTAAAGTTATTCATTAATTACCACCTCACCCACTGTAGATAGCTTCCTGAATTCTCTCTGTTTGAAGAAATAGTGATTGAAAGGCTAATGGATAGGACATAATGACCCAAGACCAAGGTAAACAGCTCCAATCTCTAATATATAATAGCAGTTTACTCAACATTATATTATAGGCCTATACACGAGCATCAGTTTTTAATTTTGCATGATTATTTACTGGCAATTCTTTGGTTATTTATCATCATAAATATCAGCAGCAGCAAAAAACAACTATAAACACTATTTCTCTGCACAGAGGTCATTTAGGATGCTATCTACAACAAGTCACATGATTATTACTTGAATCTTTTGCACAGAAATAATCTTCAAAACACCACAAAATATCCAGAGAAGGAAATATTAAAATGAAACAAAATGCATTTAATGGTGAGTCACTGCTGTTTTTATTTCTGCAATGTTTTTTTAAAGCATAATATTATAAAATCTGATGATCTCAGATATTGCCACGTTGTCTATATCTATAGAAACTATAATAAATATTTATGTAAAAAAAAAAAATCACCTTAGAAGAAAAAAAAAGAATCCAGTCAAAAACATTTGCTCATGAATTATTTGTGGTCAGGGTATGGAGAGCGTATGTGGAATTCATGCATGTCCTCCATTTCCTACCTGCAAGTGTGGGTGCATCAACTGCAGAGAGCCTAAGGCAACTATGTGCAGGACATTTCCACAGAGGATCATTTGGAAAATATCCATCAGAGGGAAAAACTAATTAGACTAAGTCTGAGTGTGTGTGTGTGTGTGTGTGTGTGCATGTGTGTGTTGGGGCAGAGGGATGTACATCCAGCCAAGCGTGAGGGTGGTGTTGTGCAGCCGAGTGCAGTAATTTCTTTGATCATTTTTAATGGCCATTCTTTCATGTGCGGCTGCCGCTCATACACAGCTCCCTGCAGGTGTCATCTCATTCCTTCAGTTGTGAGATTAGTATGCGGCAGGCAATAAAAAGCCAGACCATTACACCGCACAGCACACATGCATAATCTCAACACAGTGGGATCATTACCTTTTCAAAGGATGATATCAGCTCACAGTCTACTGAGAGACACAAAGAAAGTGATACAGGCTGAGCTGAGCAGGAGAAAGAACCAAAAGGAGACAAAAGTGGGAGGAAAAAAAAGCAAACCACACCTGCAGTGTGGAATGGCAGGCTGGGACAAAGCTCTATCAATCAGAAATGGAGAAAATGAAAGATGGGTATGAAGGCAAACGATAATTGTCCAGTTTCCTCTGAAGGAAACAGGTAAGAATAAGTAAAATCTGTCTGTTTTCTGAGCTAATTCTCAATGTGGCTCTTTTCTTCCTCACCTGATTGAGCTACACAATTTCAAACATTTAAATGAAAATACAGATACCATGTAATCCAAAACAAGAACCAGAAGTTAGCATGTTTCCACCCGTTTGCCTCACATAAACCGTAAGCTGTGCAGAGATATCAGTATTACAACCGACTCCGCTAGCTAGGATAGCTGGTTTATCTTATGCACTGTGATAGAGATTTGTTGCAAATTTCTTTTAGAAATGATCATTATTTAGAAAAGAGCTCTTATAATTAGAATTAAGGTGACATTTTTGAATCCTACAAGATAAACTCTTCTTTGTTTTTCCCCTCTATGTCTGTCTCTCTTGTCTTTTCTCCATCTGGTTTAGCAAAGCAATTAGCCGACTCCAGGGACACGCTTAATATAATTCTTTAGCTTTAAATTCAGCAAAAGCTACTAAGCTCTGGTGTATGTTAGGAAGCCCATTAATCTCCAGGAATCCGATAATATCATTTATTTCAGAAAACAAGGAAGTCAAGATCAAACCCTTGCCCTCCACCTAATCACTGCATTCAATCACGGCGCTGATGGATTTATCAGCTAATTGGAGTAAACGGAGCTTTGTGAAGGGTACTTGAGAATCTTAGTTTAGTATTTATTAAACAGTACATACACTGATCACAAAATGAATATATTTCACAAATATTAACAGCTTTCTTGGTGAGGCAATTTGAGATATAGTACTTTGTTCTAATCAAACTCACTCATTGTCTTTTCCTCAGTAGGGTCACGGGGAGCTAGTGTCCACCCCATGGGCAAGAGGCGAGGGACACCCTGGGAAGATTTCCAGTCCATCACAGGGACACAGAGACGACCAGTCACACACTTACTCTGCATGTTTTTGGTCTGTGCAAGGAATGCAGAGTACACGGAGAAAACCCACACATGCATGGAGACAACATGCCATTTATACACATAAATACTACAGCTGGGATTTGAACCTGTGACCTTCATGCTGTGAAGCAACAATGCTACCAACTGTGGTACCATGAAGCCCATAATCAGAAACAAAGGAAAAAACACATTTTTGGATGCACATCATATATATCCAGCGTGTTTTACCTTCATTCTGCCATCTCTATTTGATTCTATACTTTATATTATATATCATATTTTTACATTATCACCACATGATATATGTGACTTTGGCCTTTAGAAGAAGCAGATCTTTTGAAAGATAAAAAATATAATGCTTGAAAACTGACTGGGGGAAAAGAGTGACTTCAAAATATTCATATTTTTGCGGATTTGATTATTTTGTGATCAGTTGGAGATGAAATTGAATTTGGAATTCAAACTAAATCTTTCATCAACCGATTATAAGAAAGTCTTTGGTTATGAGCTTGAATCAGCTGATTTATGGAGAAACCGTACTGTGTGGCTGCTGTTGTAATCTATGATCAACCAACCATGAGCGCATCCACAGCTCACAAATCTATGATAAAAGAGGGTAATGCCAGCACTTGCTTTCCATTTATTATTGGACTAATATTTCTGTTAGATGTTTGTGATGCGATTCTGCTCCCGCAGGAATTCCTTCAGCCCAGCATTCATTAAATCGTTACTTGTAAGAGTTTGTTGTTTTTATTGCAAAGTGTGATACGGACAAGTCCTCAGAATTGTTTTGAAAATTGCACAATGGGAATTTTGTTCAACATTATATAAGCCATCTTCTTGCATTTCAACAATGGTCTATTCCTTATAAATGAGGTCTTCTAGTCCTCTGCATTAACAAGGACAGAAGACCATGGTCTGAAAATAAAAACGACCTGAGTTCCTGCTGCAGATGGTGTCTTTCTCTGCACTTGCATCTATTCTTTACTTTTAATCGGCTTCATCTTTAGCTGCAAAATTTAATTAGTTTGTTGAAAGATTAAAAGCCTCAGTATTTGAGAAAGGCAAAGTTCTTAACCTTCCATTACCTTTCTATTTCAGCAGCTTGAATCCTCCCTTTTGTCAGTTCTTACTTTCTCATTATTTCATTTTTAACATTAATCACAGTTACGTTGTTACAGAACTCTGAACCTCTCATCTTCAGCCACTTAACATCAGGTACTTTTGTGCCCAGCCACTGAAACATCCGTCCAAGGTTAGACCTTTTGTGTTTAAACCTTTATTGCAATATTTATCCATGCCCCTCTGAGCTGTTACATTTCAAATAGTAAAATAGTTTGTGTAATCACTATAAATGATTCAAGTTTTTATTTAATGTATATTTGTCATCTACTCAGGGGGATGTTTTTCTTAAAGGAGTATCAATCCTTCAGCCAATCAACTCACCTCTCTCCTAGATTTCTAGATACGGTCAATGCTGAATGACAGAATTATCAACGTGATGCCTAATCAGCCAGCTTAACTCTAATACCTGGACAGGTTCACATTATTATCACATCAGCCTCAGCACATTTGAAGGTGATATGGAAGGTAAAAGATTAAAGGCAATCATAAAATTCTCAACGCCCCAAATCCTGACACCATCTGCTCTCCTCTGCTCTGGCTAACTTCTACTTCCTAAACAGGAGCACAAGAGCTTTTTTCCCCCATAGAGATTGTTTAATAAGGCCTTCATTTATTCTAAAGACCACTGCAAATGTGTTGTAAAAACAAGTGAACTTGGTCTTTAAGATTATTCACTTGACCTGCAAACTTGATTTAAACATCAATGAGTCAAACTTCTTTTCATTTACAAAACCTATTTGATCATTAATGAAAAATTGCTGAGGTTTGAACTTTACGATAGAAGTAGCACTTAAAAATGTACTTAGTTTAACATTTTTATAAAAAAATAGGAGGTCATCTTTTACAACATCCACAACTGGATGGATGGATAGATGGATGGGATAGATAGTTGAATCTTTAATCACCAAAATAACTGATAAAATATGCTTGAAGGAATCCCTAAATCCCCTGAAATCCACCTACGTTAAGTAATGCAACATGGCATGAAGTTCTACAGTAATTCCCTATACCAGAGTAATGTTTCAGGAAGGTTTCATGGCATCAGAACGTGGACACCTCCTAAACCTACACCTTGTCTCCATTATCTTTGATGCTTAGGATGGCTAACAGCTGTCAACAGTCCCCAAGATAATCAACATGTCAATCAATGACTGGTCTGAGGCCAGCTCTTAGAGGGTCCCTGAGGTGGATGCTCACAGCATGCTCAGTTTAACTCAATGGCTGTAGGAGTATGTAAACAGAGAAGAATATAGACTACAGCATTGACAGGCTGATCAATGGCATTGATCACTAGGCCAACAGTGCTTCTATCTTTTATCTGTCACCCGGCTTCCAGGCTTCCAGCTCTGGATCACAACTTTCTACTGTCACCATGAAAAGCTACCAGCACACTAGAGGGAGACAGAGAAGAAGGCCTAATTAACAGTCTTGGCCAAAAATGAGTACAGCCGATTTTTTTAAAGCAAAGGTTTGATGTGAATATCAGGAAGTAATAATCTGCTCTTCAACATGTCCCAATGTCAGATATAAACAACCTCAGATAAAGAAACTCTCACTGGATATCACACTATCAGATTGTTTTTTATTAAAAAATAACCCATCTTTAATATGTTTCTGTAGGTTTAAAGCTGTTATAGTAAATTTGGAAAACCAATTAGCTTAAAACAATTTTTTCATGCCTCTTAACAACGTTCTAACATAGTATAGCTATAAATATATTGTGGAGATTTAAAAAAAAAAAGAAAATAATTAATAAAGTGGTTCTCTCGCATTTGTGTAAAAACCTCCGCCAAAAACACGCTACGGACCGAAAGCAACTATCGGACCATCCGGTTGTCGGTCTCGCCGAACTGCCGCACTTCCACACTTCCCTGGGCCCTCCATTCTTTACGCACTCACGTATTTAGCAACAGAACACCACTGGTGTGAGAGGTTCTCTGCTCAATAACATCAGAGAAGGAGAAACAGCCGGCTGCTACCACTTCAACTTTAGGACAAACTGCCAAAGTTCCAAAAAGAAAAACACCATTTGAAGTCATGGACAACAAAAAACCTTTGGACGTAGAAAACAGTGACTGGTGTTTAGCGCTCTCTGGTTTCCTCCAGCAATGCTGGCTTCTGGTTCCGGTGGACGTGGAACCAGTGAAGATACCTGAGGGGAGGGGTGAGTGTTCTGTGACTGTGTTAGCATTCAAAACCTAGCTTGTTTGCAGATTCATTGTAACGGCTTTAAAGAGATCATAGCATCCAGTCATTGGTTCTCAAATGCTCTTAAATAGGTGATCAATAACAGCCTAAGCAGTTCATCATCAGGAGTAAGTACTACGGTTTGCACTTCAGGGCCACCGTAGAATCCGCATAAAAACAAGAAGCCAGCTATAATTATACAGGACCTTACTGTCAACTGAACAACTGAGGAAAGACTTTTGGACATGGTTTTTAACATGCAGACCATGTCAAAACAAATTCATCTATGTGATCTTCATACATTATAGTTGGTGTATAATACGTTAACTTTTAACTTATGTGGTCTTTGAAAATGTTTAGATTGTTACATTTTTAGGACCATCTGTTTTGCAAAGGGCAGGACTTACTAAAACATTTGATTTAATAAAGTTTGAGATGCTGGTTAAATTAAACACAACTTGAGTCGCTAAACTAAAAGCCCCAAACGTGCTAAATACTCTACATTTAAACTCATTAGTTGTTATAAAGTCCTTTCCACTAGTAAGCCAAAGTCTTAATTCTGTTTGCATTTTTGAGCAAGAAACTTCAAGTTGTCTGTTAAAAATAAGAACTGATGAAGAAAATTTAAAACATTAACACAAGTTTGGTTCCATAAGCAAAAATATGGTGTAAAATCCTTGCATAGAGCAGTACACCGGGGCGCTTGGATAGTAAAAAAATCCCTCTTTTTAATCTGCCATGATTTGAGAGAGAAATATGAGACAAAATGACAGCAGGAGCGTGTTATCTATTAGACTTTAATAAAACCATCAATGCACCTGTGACCAAACAGATCTTACTTGCAACCAAAAACAGAAAACCAAATAATGCCAGATGGAATAGTCCAATATCTGTCACAAGTCAGTCAACAAGATCCAGGACATAGAGGTTCTATACCTACACACACTTCCATCAATTCCACAGTCATGATGGATTTTTATTCTTGCTCTTTTCACAAAGCATGCATTTCAGATGAGATGAAAAAGTAATATCCCTGCAATAAACCTTGATTTACATCCACTTCACTGTTCCCCCCTCTTCTTTTTTTATTTGATCATTTAGCCTGGATCATATAACTGTATATCAGACACAAATGAAATCAGGTCCCCTGCACATTAAGGCCATGTCTTTCTGCAGCTAACATCGCCTCCGACCCAACTACCCAGCTCCACAGCAAGCCAGGGGCAGAGTCCCATTCATTTTCAGGCCCATTTCCTTCTATGATTAGGCGATCAATCAATCCCAGCATTCAGTCTCATCAGGCAGACGGGATTATCTGCCCATCTTTCCCTGCGCCTGTTTCAATTCCCTCCCTCCCACACACACACACACACAGCAGCACATTAGCATCAGATCAAGTATCACACAACACAAGCAGTATGCCGCATCCTCTGACCACAAACAGACAGCTTCTCATCGTAGCCAACTCTCTGATGCATTCATTCATTCTGCTTCAACCATTTGCACTCTCTGTGTCTCTCTCATGCACGCACACACACACACACACACACACACACACACACACACACACACACACACACACACACACACACACACACACACACGCACCAGAAATACAGAGAAAAATCTAAAAACTAATAAATTACTGTATGAAAGTGGGGATTCCCTTATATCTTGCAGTCAAAGATGGCTGAGGAAGGCAGCTCTTCAAAATAATTTACATATTTTCTTCTTATGAAATTAGTTATAATAATAATAAAAAAATTATTATTATTATTATTAATAATAATAATAATAATTAATAATAATAATAATAATATTAATAATAATAATAATTATTATTATTATTTTATTATTATTATTAATAATAATAATAATAATAATAATAATAATAATAACAATAATTTTATTTGTGCATCTAAATTTGTGTTTGGCTAAATGAAGCATATTATAAACTCCTTCTCCTGATTATTCCTGTCTTTGTTTTTGATTCACCATGAATACCAGTCACTGTAATAGCATGTTTGCACTGTTTATCCTGCTGCTAATTGCGCATATTATCTATCATTTATTACCTATTATGTGTCTTTATGTTGCACCTTATCACCGAAACAAGTTCCTAGTCAGTGAACTGCATTCAATGACAATGGCAATAAAAATCTTCTGATTCTGAAATAAACACATCTCACCTTGTCAGTTTGACTTATTTCTAATTTAAAATTAAGTACATTAGTAGTAACTTGTGTTGCAAGGTATTACCTTGGTTAAATCACCTCCTAGTATTTTTATTCACTTATATTGTTTTGAGGAAAAAAGAGATTTTTTATTTGATGCTGCAAAAGCTCAAATCACACTATGGTCACTGCTTGAAGACATTATCTAGACCTGAGTGTCTTTCAGTTGTCTACAGTTTCCTCCACTTTCTGTGGCGAGTGGGAAAAAAGATCAAATTGTGGAGAGTCAAAGGAAAAACTACTGATAATAAAACTACACAAGAGTAAAAGCAGTAGAATTGAATACATTGTTTCTTTATTTGTAGACGAGCGCTTCATAAAATAGACTCTCTTTACCGTTGAAAATATTTAATGAATTTTGCTCAATGGCAAAAAGCTTTTTGATGTAGCAGTGCTAATTCATAAGTGAACCTTTCATGTTTTCTGGGAAACATTACCTTTTAGTGAGAATGTGCTGCATGAGGGAAGTTTTACTTTTTAAAGGGACTGTACTTATGCATTAGTGTGGGTGGGTCACACATTCTAATTTAGTGTAGGGTGATGTCACGAAAGTTGGGCCATTTAAGGTTTGAGCCTCCTAGCCAGTGGCTGCAAATGATTCCACATTGTTAGCAGATCTGTTCTTAAAACTAGACAATTGATTTGATTGGTCTACTTGATGTAATGGGCGGGGCAATGCTTCAAGTCCAGCTTGGTGTGAAAAACAGAGAAAAGTAGTCTGGCAGACAAATTCTTGAAAATGAAAAGGTAGATAAAACATTTTAAAAAAGTAGTTAAGGCCATCTATTGTGATAGTTTCCAACAGATTGATGCATTTTTCTTTGTTTATCTGATTTTTTAAAGGCATTTTTTATGGGTGGCTCAATTTACCCCATGGGATTCTGGTAAATTGGACCACCCATTTCAGCTAAAATGAGCCACCTTTAAAATTGAATTTTGACAGTTTCTTTAATAAAGCATCATTTATATAATAGAGTAGTAATTTCCTTTATTGTCCCTCAGTGTGGAAATTTTGGTGCAACAGCAGCAAAGTAGGTTTAAAACAACAATAAAGAATTGACCTTTCGCCGAGCCCCGCCCCCCTTAGTTACTGTTGCCAACTCCGACAATAAGTGGATCAAATACTGCAGCTCCGCAGATTTCCGCGATGGAAAGAAGTAGACAGATGCGTGTCAGCGACATTTTTTGGAGCAATTCCTCCTCAATATCATCCAGATCGAGGCAAAAGGGTTACAGTATGCAGTGGAGGGATATATTAGTGTCGGCTCCGCTGAGCGAAGCGTAGCAGGGAACAAGGAGTTGGGAGTTTGGGAGATGGTCCGGCGTCCGGGAGCTCTAACGGAGAAAAGCTGCCGGCCCTCTGCATTGCTATCATCTCAGCTGAGTCTGTTTATAAAATGTAACTTTTTATGCCCGTGTTTACTTTCATTTTCAATATAGTTCCTGGCCGGAGCTCGGCATTAATTCATCACGTGATCATGTGACACCACCCGCTGTTGCGCCAATAGGCTTAATGTGCGATTATAAGACACATGGTTGAGGTAATATTACACTGATTTGCCGGCACGGTGTGTCTTATCTAAAAGGGTCTTGGATAGTCTGGGAGGCGGACCTCCGCCCAGCCGCGGGCGGGGGGAGCACTCATGCTTGGCTGTTGCTGGTTGAGCTCGATGAGGAGGTTCTGAAGGGAAACGAAGGAGACACGACTACTATCGAGGCTAATGCTTAGTAGTATAAATTAGGCTTAGCTTCATCATTTTGTTTGGAGTTGTCGGATAGTAACGGTTGCTATGATGTGTGATTGGACAATAGCCGTTCTGGGGGCGGGGCCGGCGAAAGGCTAAATTAAAGCAGGGTGTCCGCGGGGTTTTAAAAAGTATTAAAAAGTGATAAATAAAAATTGTCAAATTTAAGGCCATTAAAAGTGTTAAATTTGGTCTCAGAGGTATTATTTTTTCCAAATTAGGTATTATTTTTTCAGACTATCAGGTGTCCTATTCTGATTTAAATTCGATATGCTTAAGTTCGCGTTAGTTCGTTTAAATATGGGCTTTAGGGGTGCAACAGATCTCTCTATAAGGTTCGGCACGCACGAGGTCCGCGGAACGGTCACGTGGAAGACCGAGGCGCCACAATCCAAACGAGAAAAGCACAGCGGTGGTCATGGCTAGTGGAGGAGGAGAGGAGCTTAAAAAACCACCACCGGCATGTATGGGATCATTTTGGCTTCCCTGTAAAATACAAAGATGATACAAACGGCAAAAATGAACGTGCGCGTGCCTCCGCTCCAGCCTGACGGCGCAGCGCCGCACACACAAATGTCCGATCGCTATGAAAGCAGAAAGAGAGGTGGCGCGCCCAAAATGCCTGGGACAATTATTACATTAACGTGATGGGACCTGAAGTATTGATGGGGACAAATCTGTAAACGAGGAGTAAAGAAAAACAAACAGCGCTTCAGAAAGTTGAGGAAATGAGTGAAAGCAGGACACGCAGGGAGTGAGCTTGGTTATGGCAAGCCGTTTTCACATTTAATCAGCAATCGGAACTCTCTGTAATTCCTATTTAGCAATACTTTCATTGATCCTAGTACTAATTGTGTTCTTATTTGTCAAAATAGCAAATGAAGACATCAACAGCTATGCTGTTACTAGTAGAAATTATAATGAAGGATATCCATAATAACAACGGCACTAGTAGGAATTAAGTTTGAGATATCTCAGAATCCCTAAAAACCTCAGGTGGCCTTTTTAGCATTTATTAGGCAGACTGGATGTGTATTCCAGATATCTATAATTCTATTGTTCCTAGTAGAAATTAACATTCCAGATATCCATGAGAACATTCTACTGAATATCTGACATGTTCATTCTACATAGTCAGAATCATTCAGTTAAAAAATCTTTGCCGTTATAGATTTTATAGGACGTAACTGCATTAAATGAGTCTTGAGTTAAATGTTGTTTGTATTTAATTAGCATTAAGCAGAAAAATGTTGCACTAAGTGTTCTACAAAATTAATAAGAGAGCAAAGTTATGTCTTTTTTTTTCTTTTCTTTGTGCTGATCCAAAAAATGATCCGACCCGTGACTCAAATCTGTGATACGATCTGAACCGTGAGTTTTTTGATCCGTCGCACCACTAGGGCACATAATCAAAGACCTTGTCTCCGTCTGAAAATGATGACGTCATATTCAGTGGTCGTTTGGCATCATCTCAGAACACTGCGCGCTCAACCGTCTGTGTAAATAATAGAAAGGTCACTGATTAACACTTGCAATTCAGTGTCGTGATGGTTTTAAAAAAAATCTGAAGGTTGTAAAAAAGGTATTAAAAAGTAGTAAATTTAACTTAAGGATTACTGTATATACCCTGTAAAGGCACACTTGGCAGTTTTGGCTTGTTTTAGCACCCCCTAGTGTTCCGTTAGTGAAAGCAAACATGAAACCTATCTCCTTGCTGTGTGTTCATCTTTTTAACACCTTATGAGCTCGACACATGGGAGGTGACATCTCCTCTCCATTCATTTTAAATGAGACATGTGCGAGAACGCGATAATCACGGGTCTCCCTCCTGCTAAACGACACTAGAAAAACGTGCATGTGTGAAATTTTGCGCTTGTGCATGTGTCGTGCACAGGGGAGCCAGCAACGCGATCCCAGAAATTTGAAAATTTTCAACTTTTCATTGCTGACAAGGACCAATCAGCGGAGGTTTCCTTGACTGACCAATGAGCAGACAGGATGCATCTCAATACATCTCCGGGCAAACATGGAGGAAAAGTTAATACTTGCCGTGTTGGATTTCCCAGAGCTTTACAAGACTTCACTTGCCTCTAGCAAAACCTTGTGAGACTTCATATCTACCGCTTTTTCAATTCTGAACTTTAATAACCCAAAATTCCCTCCATACTCACAACCAATCAAAACAACAGAAGACTCGCTATATGCCCTGGAACAGAGACGTCGCTGGCTTTTGCCGCTGGCGCATGTCGGCTCCCGTGTGTCAGGTTATCAAAGCGATAGTGATGAGTTTCGCTGATCGCGGTCGTTTGTCGCCTCCTGTGTGTCGAGCTCATTAGTCTAACTGCTGAAATGTCTCCTCAGCCTTCATTAGTGTTTACAGGAGCGGTTCATCACTAAATCAAACAAATCAGCTGTGTTCATGATCTAAAACATGCAGGAAACATGCTGGAAGCAGACTGCAGCACCAGGTATGTCAGCTCCATTTTTTTTCTAAGCAGGAACCGGCCCGCCACTCTGAAGTTACAAGTGCGGTATTCTGGCCACAGAGGGGGGTGGGGGTCTGAGTGACATTTCATTAACCCTGTAAAGGGTCATTTTAGCACATACTGGCTCAAGAAAATTATTTAAAAATATGAAAAAAATTGCATAGTATGGCTTTTAAGGATGTACAGTGAATAAAAAATACATGTAAAATATAAAAATATTAAAAGATTAAACTGAATTTATCACATTTGAAAATACTGAGCAATAGACTGTAGCAGAATACTCTAATGGAGTGAGAACATGAATGGAAATCTGTGTAACCAAGATAGAAGCAGAATAGTAACAGAACTGTGCAAATCTCAAAAAAGCAGCAGTGACAAAAAACTTTGTTGGGAGCAGCGATGGTTCTAGAATCTAACAGCTGCTGGTAGGAAGGACCAACAATAACATCTATGCAGCAGTCTAGCACTGAAGGAGACTATTTTAACATCTCCTCTCTAGTTGGGAAGATTCAAAGTTTACAGGGGCTTTAGCCTTAATATGCAATGTGAGAAATGCACATGTAAAAAGCACAGAAACACACAGACAGGCCAGGAAAAAGTTCATTAGTCAGGATTTCATGTAGAAATTGTGATTTTCCCAGCAGCAGAGCAGAGAAGAGAACCAGTACCAGAACCACATCCACTGTCCAACAGGCCTAGAATCCTTCAGTCCCATCCATCAGCCTGCAGAGGTGGCCAAGGTGCCCTCACTCATAACATTATTGGATGCAGAGTTGGTAAGACCTGAAGAAATAGCAGTCAACTCTGCACATTTTCCCAAAGAAGAGATGGTATCTAACCAGTTCACACCACAGGAACCACCAGATCTGTGATCTGTGTCCCTCTGCCAAAATGACGGAGTTGTTATTCATGAATTATTATATCAACACTTGAATGTGTGCTAAACGTATGCTAGTTGTTGTATCATCAGAAATGACTGGTTTTCACTGGAATTTAAATGGCCCATAAACGCAGCTCATCCAAAAATGTGTAACATCTGATATTTTAAAAGATCTAGGACCCGAAAAATCACAATTTATTAACTTAAATCAGCATATACAGATTAAAACAAGTCATCTGAACAACAGAAACACAATTCAGTCTCGTGTTTTTTGCAGTTGACCAAGTGATTTACCAAAAAGTGGCCCAATTTACCCCTAGATCACAATAATCTACCCATCTAATAAATGAAATTACTAAATTATTATTACCTTTAACAATGTCAGCTTCCGCTTTGCAAAATGCTGATAACACTTGTATCTTTCTTTTCTCCCTAAGGATGATTTTTGAAAGAATACCTGCTAAAACACCTAAGTGGTCCTCCAGGATATTCCACATATCTTCTGGTCACCAGTTGATGTCAAAGCATTACAGCAGTCCTATTAATACAAATAAAAGCTTCCTGTAATACCCCACATATCTGGACAAGATAAAGGCAAGAACATCGCACAAATAAATCATTGAAACATCCTATTCATGTCACAAGCAGTATTACGCTGAAGCTCACATAGCAATGTGAGGCTTAAGAATCTCTCTGTGGGGCTTTTGACTGTCTGGAGAAGCTGAACCTGCTACAATGAATGGCTTTAATAACATACTTGAATCCTCCTTGGCACTTGCTCAAAATATGTCACTGTTTTTAATTATGTGCTTGAAACTATCTAGACAAACTAGATAAGTGTCCTCCAAGTTGGCGTGGCATCCCCTTTTGCTGTTAATAGCTCAACAAAAGTGTGACACCATTTTCCTAAAACGCTGTAAACTAGACCACTAAACCAACACAGTGACAGTGAGGGGTGATTTAGGTTTGCTTACGGGCTCTTCAGGTTGTGCAGGTTCTGAGACGTCTAGGGGTGGCTTGATATGGATTAAAGGATGGCATTAATACAATCACTGCAGGAATAAATCTAGACACTTCAATACATGTTTGCTTTAAAACCTAGAGAGAAATGCATTCCTATAAAAGCACAGCGCCATAATCATCTGTTTTTTAAACTTGCCTGCACATCTTGGTCAGTTTTAATCTAAAGGAACATACCTAAAAGGGTCCTTGATGAAACAGATTTAACTTTCTACCCAGATATGTCAATGAAAAATGATCAAACTCACCCTTCATTGATGTTTACTTTTAACTACATGCTGCAGCAAAGAGCCTGAGCCATACAAGGCAATAATAATTAGTACGTTTGCAGACGACACTGCTGTCTAAAGAGATGGTGGTGGACGTCAGAAGGAGAGTTTACAACCGTCCTCTCTGTTCGTCGAAGGAGAACTGGTGAAGGCATAAACACTTGGGCCTGCACATGTCCATTGACCTCACATGAGCCCTCTGACACAGGCATCATTAAAAAGGCTCACCAACAGCTCTGCTTTAGAGGAGGCAGGAGTTTTTACTGGTGTGTGGTGGGGAGCATCCCTGACTCCTGAATCCATTCTGAGGCTCACTTCAAAAACGGGTTAGACCTGCTCAAAAACAATGTACAACACCCTCCATTTACATCAGTAAATGCAAAACCACACTAAAGACAATAATAACAGACACCACCCATCCACCTTTCTACTTTAAGGCAGAAGACTGAGCTGCCTAAAAGCCCAGACAGCAAGGGTAAGGAACGGCTTCTTCAATGAGACCCGTGAGGCTCTTGAACTTTGACCCTTATGAATAACCCCTGTCCCTTTAGGTTTATGTATTTATTTAGGTCAGCTTGAGCAACACATTTTGTTTCTCCATGTCTCCAAGTTGAAACACAATAATAGAAACACTCCCATCATGCCACTAGACGCCAGCAGGAGGAAAAAAAAAAAAAAACGTACTCTGCAAACCACTATTCTAACTTAAAACAATACACAGTATAGCTTGCTGAATAATGGTCTTTTGTTGCCTTGACTACTGAAAAGATGAGGAGTGATTGGGGAATAACTATAAAAAAGCTGTTTTTAGCTACATTATACTTACTTTTCCTGCAGAAAAATGATTAGCTGCATGATCCTGATAGAGCTGCAGTGTATGTGGATACACCAACATACCCCAGTTCACCTCATTTCAGTCAGGACCCAGTAAAACATGTAGGATTAGATCAAACAGAGAAAGAGAGAACTGCCATGATGCCACAGATCAGTAACTTTAGAAGTTTTAAAGGACTGGAACACTTATTGATTCAATCCATTTGCAGTGGTCTCTAGTAGGAATGAATGTCTTGCAAGTCATTCTTGGGGGGAAAAATATACCGTTGCGTCATTTGTTGGACCTAAATGTTGCCTCCATCACAGCTGAGCTTCAGATGGAAGATTTGAGTCTTATTTTCTGATATTTGGACATTTTGCCTCAGATTAGATAACAGTAACACAAATCTACCGCTGACTTGAAGCGTTGATGTTTTATCTCCACATATGACTAATGCTAATGTTTAGCCTAAACTAGCTGAGACGTCCGCTGCTGATTCCCGGACGTTAAACCAACAACAGCCTTACTCGTCGTGAGTCAAGGTCAGTGAGTCCATGAACACTATTTCACAGTGTGACGTAGATCTGTAAGGATTTTCACCGTCTATTTTCTATTAGAAGCTAATGCAGGAGGTAGGTGTAGGAGACTATTTTCATGTTCAGCCTGCATGAAAAACTCAAAGTGTCTGATTATAAACAGAAAAAACATTTTAAAAATGGTTTTTCACTCAACAATACCTTTAAGCTCTTTATAAATAATTAATTTAGGGGAAAAACATAACATTTTCACTGAACAAGCTACTATAAAAAAAGTTTAATGAAAAATAAATAAACTAATAAAATCACATGGCCAGAATTTGTAAAGCTTATTATAAATATTGCTGTTTAACTGGAATGCAAACATATAAAGGAACAATATCTTCCATTGTTTAATATTGCAGTTTAATTGAAGCTATAAATCAACTTCTTAAAGAAGAAAAGAGGTACGAATGATAATGGCAGCTTAATCATAGATGTCATGCATCTGTTGATGTTAATTAATGATGATTGGAAAAATGAAATCATGGGTTTAGTCAGAGGACTCTGCACAAAGAAGTGTACTCCTTGGGGCTGGTGTGAATTATCTGGCCAGTAATAGTGCTTATGTAAGACTCACAATGCAACTTTGAGTTGGTAACATCTTTGTTACAAACTAAGATTATTAAAAATATGTCCGTCAGCAACTCATTATACTGTCAGCTCAGGCCAATTTCTCCTTAAGCCTTTAATTAAATTTGAATGATTAGAAAAGTGCAGAACAGTCAACAGCTGCATGACTTCCAGCTAGAAGCGCATTATGCCAGCAGGCAGATGACTTGCTATGGTTTAAATTTTTTACACATGCTTGCAGCTCTTTGGCGTGCTTGTTGGTTTTTACTGTGTTAATTTTTTTAACTGTTTGAGATTATGTGCGCCTCCAATTTTCTGTGTCCTTGGAAAATGTTCATGAGTCAGATTGCTGAGAATTCTTTATAGTAAGACTGAAAAGATTTTTTTTTCAAGGCAAGATTTGGCATCCAATAGTAAGTCGGAGCAGGTTTTGTTATTTTAGAACCAGACCTTAGCAGAATCTACATCATAATCATCTTTATTTAAATAGAATAGTTTTACATCCACAAAGGATGCAGAAAGTCACCACTGCCGGATTCTATCAGCCAATCAGCAGCTCCCCACTAGTAGGTAGGCGTGAACTTCAGCCAGCCAATCAGTCCATAGGTGGATGTGTATAGCCTAGTGAACTAGACCAAATTCTTGTCTTGCAGAGTTTGGTCTAGGCACGCTTCATTGGAAACCTCGCAGCCCGATCCACTGCTGTGGCTGGCCAATCACAGCTCGCTATAGTTTTGGTTGGGCCAATCACAGCGCTATATATTTTGGGCCAATCACAGCGCTATATATTTTGGGCCAATCACAGAGCGGGAGTGGCCGATGACGTCAGAGCCGCGGCCACGAACACAAACAACATGGCGGCGGCGCAGGAACCACGTTCGTTTGAAACGGCTTTGTCATCAACATTGGATTATTTAGACTCCAACGTGCGTAAGTCTGTTGGCTATACTTAGCGGCTTCTTATTTTTATCAAACAAATTAGTGCAATGTCCCAGTACACCTGATATTCACATGTTTTTCATACAAAAACGACAGAAATCATTGATGTTAGACGCCATTGCTGCCTCCCTCTTTTCCGTTGCTGCGATTACGTCACGTTTTTCGTTACTCTGATTGGTCCTAGCGCTATCCAATTGCATGCAGACAGGTTGAAAGACAACCTTAGATCCCGCCTCACGACTGAGGGCCGTCAATGGCTCGTGGCCAGACTATATATTCACATATATAGGATGGCTTGCCAGGCTAGGATGTGTATGGATGGTCAACACAAATAGGGCCAGACCAAGCTGACCCGAGTGTGAATGCGGCTTTAGATGTGAAACAGGTTTGTTTTTTGATAAGATCGATTAACCCAGGTGAGCATTCCGTGACCATGTTTGCAGATTCTCTGTTGCTGCTTTAAGAAAACATATTGGAGCTGGCCACGCCCACCAATCCACTGCTCAGGCTGCTATAAACTGAGAAGCTCCAATATCTGGGAGGGGCTTGGAGTAGAGCCTGTGCTCCCCCACCCTGGAGAAGTGAGAGGTGAGAAGGGGTTCTATGCAAATGTCTGAAACTGCTGATTATAGGCATGCAGTATAAAACCTAAACTAAACACTGACAGTACATGGACGGATAGATGGTTTTTATGTTTGGAGTGTTTCTAGAGGCAGTAGCGACCTACATGGCAGCACCTCATATCCTTTGAGCAGGCCCTCCATTGGTACTCACCTTTTACAGTTTTTCTCACGCAATCTCTTGCTGTGGTTACAGTATGTGGTGATTACACAGGTTTAAAGATTAGATCAAGTTTCTCGCATCAGCTTCTTGCATCAGTTTAAAGCGGAATTCACTCAGATGCCACCCATCTTACTTTAACACAAGGAAGCTAGATTTCAAACAGAGAAAGAACACATTTTTACTCAAGTATGACTGTTGACATTAGCTGACCTAAAACAGTTCAGCACTATCATTTACTCACATCATAAAATAGTCATTGCCAGTTGTTTAAAAATAAAGGCGTGTGATTTTTGCTATTTCTGACAACTGAGTTTGTTCATTTCTGCAGAGCAACAAAGAATAAATAGCTGCACCTTTAATAAATAACAAGTTTATAAAACATGATATTGCATGGAGTTTAACTATCACAGATCTGCTGTGGCCACATGAATGCACACATGTTGATACCGTTGATAGATGAGATGTAATGAAGAACATCTGAGAACATGTAAATCAGTTGTGTCATATTTATAGATGACAGCAATAGAGCTCTGATTCTCAGATTTCAACACAAACACAACACAAGAGTCAACTGTCAACAAAATAACCGCTTAAGAAACTTAAAATAAAAAAAAGTTAAGTTTTGAACATGCTGTAGTCACTGCCCGAGGAGCTGCCAACAGACAAAACCGTTTCTGGGGGCCTTTAAAGCACAAACATTGTTTTTCAGCTGTGGTGGCTGCTTCTTTGGCTCAGCGTCTAGCTCTAACAAGCAAAACACTTGGTGTTCACAAGAAAGCTCTGGCTGGAGTAAATAGAGATGAGCATGAAATAAGTCACAGCTGAAGAGTGGAACATGAGCAGCAGCTGTGGTGGATGTGGCTTCAGTTGTCTCAGTGTGGATGCAGCTGTCATTTTATTACATCTGAATGTGTGAGATGGAGACTTGCACTTGGCGAATGCACGGACCAGTTAAATGCATTCTGAAATGTCTGTACACTGGGTTGTATATGGCCATTTTATACAGTTCACTGATGCAGGCATGAGTTTAGTGAACATTTCCACAAAATAAATAAACACAAGGCTACCTTTATTTTATGTGTCAATTTAATGATCACTACTTCTAGAACATTTGGATTTATGTTTGTACCCTAAAGCAAAGCTGCACAGATCCTCTCTGCCCCGTTCTGCTTTATTGTATCAATGCCGCTGCAGAAAACTGTGGTTAACTGTGTGAACTAATGTAAATATAATGCAGAAATAAACCTATTTTAATCATTTATTTCACTTGATCTATCTTGTGTTACTGGACCTGTGGCTCCAAGTCAAGCAAACATGTTGTCCACCAAACAAAGGCCTTCCTCAGATGATCTCAGGTGGGCCAGTGGAGGAAGAAGAAGAAGAAGTTTCATGATCATTATGACCTTCAGACTCGTCCTTTTTAATATTTTCCTGCTGCATGCTCTCTTCACTGACGCTCTACATTTGTAAACTACACATGATGTGATTTTCTTCTGACTGGTGAAAGTATTTACACATCTCTGATAATGGTCCGCGTTTGCTTGCCTGGTCTTGATTTTAAAACATCTCCTCAAGTCCTCATGAGGTGTTTCAGAGTACTGCTCATTGCCTTCTCAGAACCAGTTAGTCTGGCTGTGATGTGTAAACATGCCCTCTTTGGCCGTGTGCTCTTGATAATCACTAAATTAGAGATTATGCATTAGAGAGTGGTGGATTATCACACTCTCTTATATTTGAAAGTAATAATTATTCTTTTTTTCCACGCTGAAGTCCTGCAGAAATACACGTGGTTGTGATGGGTGGGGGTGGGGGGTGACAGGTTAATTGAGAAATAAATGATGGATTTTGGTGACTTGAGATATCAGAATCCATTATAGAAAATGTAAATTTGCAATTAAATTGAAGGGTTGGATAAAGAATCTTTATAATTTTGATTCGCTTTTTCTTCTGATTTTATTTTGTTCACCACGTCCAGCGATCCTGTTTCCTTCATCCAATTTTCTATAACTTGAAACAAAATTGAACTCTTGCTTGTAGTCGGTCACAGTTCAAGTATAAAAAGTTGGACTTTTGTTATTTCTTGAGAAATTTGTAACAAAAAAATCCCACCAAGCTCCTTAAGTCACATAAAAGTATTGAATCTTCATCATATTTGACCTCGAGTCTTTGTTTACTATTCAAATAGGAGTTTTTTACTTCCTTTGTCGAGAACGTGATTGAAACTGTTCAATCTGAGAATCGGACCTTGAAGTTCTGCTTGTGAACTGTGAGAATTCACTTCCAAACGACTCAATTTACCCGTGAAGGACAGTCGCTGTAATTTAATGCCAACACTGTTGACTGCTGGTGATGATATTTCTTCACCTCACCTGCTTTTGTCGCTCATTTCCCAGGAGTTTTGAACTTTGGGTGACATGTCGCTATAACTTATATTTATTTGTTCAGTGAAAACTCCACCTGCCACAGATTAAATGGTGCAATTAGAGCATTTTGATACATGGTGTTATTTTTTATTATGCTAAAAAAAGCAAGCAATATTTAATACATTTTTCATTTATTAACCAGAATTCTCAAAAATGTATTTTATTTTTTAAAAATAACATAAGAAAATAAAAAAGTCTTAGAATTTTTAGAAAATCTAATTTAAAAGTATTTAATTTAATTTAAATAAAACACAAAAAATAAGGAGATGAGCACAAATTCTAAATTGAGTTTGAAATTTCAGCGACGTTCACCGCGAACAGGATCAATATTTCAGACCAACTGCAGAAGGATTTTTGTTTTTGGAGCTCAGTCACTCACATTTCTGGTTTAACCTTTGAACTAAGAAAATGAAAAAAAAAAAAACAGTGAACAAAATTTGTCATCTGTTGGCAAAATGGCGGCTCGTGGTGAATACATTCACGCTCCCTGTTTCTCTTTGAGGACTATTTTCTGCAGCAGCACATTAATGCCACTATCAGCACCTGTATCAGCAGTCAACGTGACAAATGGAAGACAAGCGCCTCTCAAGTATTCAGGGAGGGAGGAGAAGTGCAGGAGGGAGGGTTTTGTTTTTGACTTATTTCTGTTTAGCATGAGGACAGGAAAACCTGCTGACAGAGGAAAAACTGAAGAAAACAAATAAAAAAACTGAATTTGGAGTCTATATGTTTACATGACGTTAGATGGAGAATAAATGACTGTTTTATTGTTCTTTTTTCCTGCACCCCGCCTCCCCCTCCAGACTCCCCCTCATCCTCTCCGTCACTTGGACAGCTGGAAACAGAATTCACCCGATTCGTTCTGCCTCTTCTCTCTCTTTCTCCCAACTGCCCCCTCCCCGTCACTGCCTGGTCTCCCTCACTGTCGTAATAGGATCTGCAGGAATCATTCAAAGGCTAGATATAATTTACTGCTTGCCGTGCACAATACCCCCCCTCTCCCCGCTCTCAGCCCCTTTTCTCAATCGCACAAGGTGCCCTGCGGATGAACTAATCATACTTGAAATATTATTTCTGCTTCTTATTCCTCCATTTTATGAACAGCTCTTTTTTTTTATGGTGCGATGGATTTAACCCCTGCCTGGTCACACTCACACCCTGTGTGTGCTCAGAGAGCAGGTGCAGACAGGTAATCTTTTCTGATTTATTTTATTGTTGCTGTTGTTATTTTGACATGTCTCTGTTTACAATTCAACCTTGAGTTCCTCAATTTTAGGAAACAAAATATAAAAAGGGATTCTCAAGGTATGTGTGTAACTCAGCCAATAATCCCAACAAACCATCAAAACAATACGACTGGGCTGATTTACCAACAACCCCAATGCACTCTTATTATAGTTAACAAATAACTATGCTCACTTTCTATTAAAGGTCAACTTTACTTATGTATTTAATACATTTGCAGTAGCCTCTAGTAGGAATGAATGCCTTGCAAGTCATTCTCTGGGAAAAAAAGCTCCGGTGCACCTACTTGAAGACGTAGAATTCAGCCGGAGGAGAAAGTGGCAGCAGACGGCAGGATTAAGAGTCTTATTTTCTGATATTTGGACATCTCACCACTGATTGGCTAAAAGAAACACAACTGACTCTGTTTGCTCTGCAACGTTGATGTTTCATCTCCACAAATAACAAAAGCCTGAAGGAGTTCTGCTGTGTGGTGGAGTTGCTAATGCTAACGTTTAGCTTCTACTAGCCGAGACGTTCTCTGCTGTTTCCTGGATGGTAAACCAACAACAGCCTTCCCCGTCGTGAGTCAAGATGGGTGAGTCCATGAATGTTCAGTGATAGTGTGACGTAGATCTGTCAGGATTTTCTGAACCGAGTGTTTTTCTGACTTTTTTCTATCAGAAGCTAATGCAGGAGATAGGTGTAGAAGACTATTTTCAGGTTCAGCCTGCATGAAAAACTCAGTGTGACTGAAATGGTTTCTCAGTCGAACCTGCTTTTTAATGCAACACAGTAAATAAGCTCAACTAATAAACGGGTTCTGTCATTCCATAAAGGCACACTAGGTAGTTCTGCTTGCTTTTAGCACCCCCTAGAGTCTGTTATTAAGTCACTGTTGTAAAAGCAAAAGTGAAACTTATCTCCTCGCTGTGCGTTCGTCTTTTTAACACCTTAATCTAACTGCTGAAATGTCTCCTCAGCCTTCATTAGTGTCTACAGGAGCGGTTCATCACTAAATCAAACAAAACAGCTGTGTTCACGATCTAAAACATGCAGGAAACATGCTGGAAGCAGACTGCAGCACCAGGCATGTCAGCTCCACTTCCACTAGTATGGCTTTAGCTTAAATCTTAAAAATCTTAAATTTTAAAAACATGTTCTCTCAACACTAATGGCTTGTTTATTATGACTTTATATTTAAATCCTGTAATCGGAAGAGCTGAAGAAGAAAGATGGTCAGTACCTCCTAACCAGCATTTTAAAGGTAAGGAACAATATCCCTAGCTACATTATAGAACTAATCAATACATGTGCAGGCCTCTTTGTATCATCAAATGTGCATATGTTTAATTAGGTAATTGTATACATGTGTATACATTGAACTACACATTTTTTTGTTACTCTAATAACATGAATATGACAAAAAGTGCAAAGGTCTCAAAAATATGATGTCCTTTCCCCTTTCTGATGAGCAAACAACTTTAAAATGTATGAATGCACGTGTTGGTACATAAGGCAACGATGGAGAATACCATAGAAAATGAAATGAAAGGATAAAACGGATAAAAAGGGAGAAACTAAAACAGCAAGAAGCAAAACAGCACCTACAAGAAGCAAACACAAAACAGTGATCAGCTGTTCACTTGTAGTTAGGGAGTACATTTAGTTTCAATTGATTTCCAATGCTTAAGTCAATTTCCTGTCACTTTTCATTGCAGGCACTTGTGATCTCAGTTAAGTCGCTTGTGGGAAAATGGAGACAGCTCAGCGATGAAGTTTCAGAGTTAGTGGAATTCCTGTTTTCTTGTGAGCCAAATCCTCCAGTCCCATTAGCAGGTATTTATCCAAAACATCACTTCACACACACACACACACATATATATATATATATATATATATATATATATATATATATATATATATATATATATATATATATATATATATATATATATATATATATATGTATATATATATATATATTCAGTAGAAATGAGCTTCATAACACTTCAAGCGTGCAAAAATGTGAAGACAGATATTCTAGGCATGTTCTAATCAGACCAGATGAAACTCATTCATCAGCAGACAGACAGCTCACTAACAGATGTGAAGTCCAGCAGTTCCCATTACTCACTAGATCTAGAGCAGCTTGAACAAAAAAATAGTTTTAGCTATTTTTTATCATGTTCTTTTTTTTTGTCTCTGAGTTGCAGCCGTTTTTTTGTGTGTGACTTTCTTCTGTGCACACACCTTACAGGTTTGATCTGTATTCCATTTGTTTTTCTCAATCTCTTCTGTCAGTCACGGGTTTTCTTTAATGCAAATACTCATTCACCTAGTTTTCTCATTCACCTAGTTTTTATTTTGGTCTTTTTTACGCTGGCTTTCATCAGAGAGCATTGTGAGTTGAATATTTGGTTTGGAATAGCACAGCTCCAAACAAAGAGGGTTTTTTTTCTTCCCAAGCACATCTGCTTGCAAGGGAGACAGAGCCTTAACACCTGGAAGTAATAAAAGCCCAACACTGGGAGAGAAAATAAGGTAGGATTATTGTTCTGTGTGAGGAAGAGATTATGTTCAGTAAAAAGACAGGGAGGCATGCAGCTACACTTTCACCTCCAACAACAGGACCAGAAAGCAGCTACTGATTAAAACTGAAATGAGGGGAGAGAGAACATCTGAAAATGAAGCGCACTTTCATGCCGAGACAAAAAGTATAAAGCTTTATCTTAAATGGGAGCAAAAAAATGAACTGGATTATTCCAAAACAGCTGCAGAACTATTACTCTGTCACAGTGTCATTATCGTAGCACGGCCTAAAGTGATGCAAACAGGGAAAGAGATGCAGCGCTGGCCCAGTTGTGATGAAACTCATTTGTTACTTCTTTCTTTCTCTCTAATTTGTATTGAAGTTGTTGCGCATTTGTTTGCCTCCTCTTTCTCAAACCCAGTCAGGCTGCAATTTTATCACAGCCCGGCAGAAAATGAAAATTCCCTGGATGTTCTATTATTTTTCATCAACTCTATCCTAATTAAATGACTTTGGGAGAGATATTTGTCATACAAAGCCATAAAATTAGCATTCTTCACTTTATTTTCAGAAGAGGAAGTACATTTCCAATTATTTGGAGCCCAAAACACGCGACCGAGTATTCGCAGGTGGAGTGACTTGGACAGGTTATTACTGTGTGACACCCAGACTCAAATTTGCGGACAAACATCAAAGCCCTGGAATTTGTGAAACAAACAAAGAAAACACTGACTGTGTCTCCCCTCAGGTGTGTGACCTAACAAAGATCCTGCACAGAGAACAGTAGCCTGTAGCGACCAGTGAGAGCTCCAAAATAAAAACCAGGAAAAACACATCAAACAGAAAAGAGATGCATCCAACAGTTTCTCCTTTTCTGATCGCTCTCCCTCATGTTGACTGGAGTGACATTAGATGCCAGTGCTTGTTTGTGCTCTAATGACAAGTAAGAGGGGACCGTTGTCTCCATGGCAACGGCAAAGTCTCAATACATCATACCTCATTACAGTAGTCAAGCAGGGATGTTTGGTCAAAAATTAATATATCAAAGGAAGGGTAGAGGGAAAGAGCGCATTGTGGGAAGATTGCCCTGCATTTGTTATGTGAATTTGATAACCGAACCATTTAAATAGCAACCTTATTACTTTCATGCTGCAGCAGCAGGCAGCGGTTTGAAATGGCTGTTCAGTGACCTTGGCTTGATGTGTTGAGAGTGTCATCATGTCTTTTCCAAGAAGATGGTGAGATGAATAAAAAGGCAAACCGAAAGGATAAATTGTGTTTGCATGAGTGTGAGTTGTTTTTTTTTTTTCCTGTTGGGGGCTTGGATGGGCTTCGGGCAGCAGATTAATTGGCTATGATTCACAATCGTAGGAACCATGGAGCAACTGCTCAGAAAATGTTTAACTGACTGTGTGTAGGTGGTGTTATATGAGCAAAACAGCGTGAAACAGAGAATAAAGAGGAGAGACAAAGAAGAAAATGTTGAACTTTTTACTCATTAGATGGAACACTTTTTGTCTGGCAAAATCAGTTAAGTAATTTTCACTGGGCTTTCATCGGGCTTCACAGCACAAAGTGAAAATTTTTAACCAAGAAGAAACCTACTTCAGTAAAAGTTCTTATTAATCCTGCAAAACGCCAATTGGTGCTGGATGTCTTCCACACCTAGAAGTGACGGCACATACTCAGTGTGTTTACATGCGCATCAAAAAAAAACAAGTATTGCCCTAAAAAGAGTCACGTTGTTTTTTTTAAGTGCATATAAACGCATTAGTTTGCCTGAAGGTGAACTGGTTCTAATCGGGCTGAAGCACCCAGATAAGGCGGCAGCAATCCAAATTCATTCTGCATGTAAACGAATCAGCGGAATGGACGCTTGTGTTCCAGAAGTGACAAAACCGTGGAAGCAGTCTTCTGATGATATCATCTCCACAAAGTAACACGTGTAACACCCTCAAACAGTACAGTACGTACCAAATAAGCTGTACTGCAGCGTTGTCCATTCCTTCGGCCATTGTGCATATTCTGTTTGTACTCCGTCTGCTTCACTCCTGCCAGCGTTTGATTACTATTTGTGTTGCTACAAGCTAACTGGAAAAATGCCGGCATGAAAGGGTGCATGTACTCACTTAATGTACCGGAGTGGAACAAACTTCATTTGTGAGTTAGTTTTTCTACTGCACATGTAAACGAGAATAAAGACTCCCAGCTTATTACCATAAGATCGACCTGGAACGACTTAGATGTTGATGCTGCACATCCTGTTGCTGAACCTAGACCTGACCAACTGCAGCAACCCCTGATCATAGCCCTGCCTCCACAGGCTCGTACAGTAGGCACTAGGCATGATGGGTGCATCACTTCATCTGCCTCTCTTCTTACCCTGATGCACCCATCACTCTGGAACAGGGTCCATCTGGACTCATCAGACCACATGACCTTCTTCAATTGCTCCAGAGTGCAAACTTTATGCTCCCTAGCAAACTGAAGCCTTTATTTTTCGGTTTGCCTCACTGATTAGTGGTTGAGTTCCCTTCGCATTGTGAGTGTGGAAATACTCTTACTTTCACTATTAAACAGCCATGAGTTCTACTGTTGTTTTTCTTCCATTTGAGTTCACCAAACGTTTAAGTGATCGCCGATCACGATCATTCAGGATTTTTTTCCCGGCCACATTTCTTCCTTGAAGACGATGGGTCCCAACTATCCTTCCAGTTTTAATAATGCGTTGGACAGTTCTTAACCCAGTTTTAGTCGTTTCTGCAATCTCCTTAGATGTTTTCTCTGCTTAATGCATGCCAATGGTGTGACCCTTCTCAAACAGACTAACATCTTTTCCACGACCACCAGACGTGCCTTTCCATGTGGTTGTTTAAGAAATGAGAAGCAACTCATTGCACCAGTTCGGGTTAAATAACTGAAAGATAATCTCCCATGCGGTTATTATCCAATAGGAGGCTCCTACCTAGTTTCTTAGTTTAATCCAGGTGTCCAGGACAGGAAGTGTGGACTCACATATTCAATGAATGTTTTTGTTTCTGTATCTGAAACTTAAAATGACATAAAACACACATTTCCTACAACATTAATGACTTATGTAACTGAACATAAAGAGCTGAATTTCGTGATGTAGGTCACGTTTAATCAAAGATAAAAAAAATGGTTACTCTGAGCGACATAAACATGTATTCAGTATTAAATAGAAATACATCTTTAATTTGACTTTGGATGCTTGCCCATATTTGGACTGTCACTGCCCCTTCTTTCTGTGCAAATAATGAGTGATTCACTCATTTGAAAAGAAGCCTCTGTTAGATTTAATTATGCACTAATCTCAGGCAGACAATACGCGGTGATGATGAAGAGAGTCTTCCTATTTATATGTAATCAATGTTTTATATTTATCATTCAAGCAGCTCTTATGTGGAAGGCGTTAATGAGGACTTATCTTCACTCAAGTCTCTCTTCAGCATTTTCAGCTCTCAGGTCAATTGACATTTACTGACCTCCTGTCGAGGACAGAAGTGGAGCGAACTGTTTCTTCCACAGCATCTGCAACAGTCTTTCAAACACATTCATAGGTGATTCTTGTAAAGAGCTTTTTTTTCTCCCCTTCACGTTAAACGGTATGTGAGATTCTCCTAGCTGCCTGCTAATTAGATTGCAATTACAGCGGAGCTTCGCAAGCCTGCCTGGTCCAATTAGAAACACTTTTGTGGGCAGCCAGTCTGACCTTTTATTTAAAACTTCAATACTTTTAAATTAATTATAGACACAAAGGGTAGTTAGATTTTCCCCACTCGGTGACGCACCCACTGAGAAGCCGACTCTGGTTATAGGTAGCTCCATAGTCAGAAACGTGGCATTAGAGACTCCAGCAACCATAGTCAAATGTTTGCCAGGGGCCAGAGCGGGCGACATTAAATCCTACCTGAAACTGCTGGCTAAGGATAAGCGTAAATACAGTAAGATTGTTATTCACGCTGGCGGTAATGACACCCGGTTACGCCAATCGGAGGTCACTAAAATTAATGTTGCTTCGGTGTGTAAGTTTGCCAAAACAATGTCGGACTCCGTAATTTTCTCTGGCCCCCTGCCTGACCGGACCAGTGACGACATGTTTAGCCGCATGCTGTCCTTCAACCGCTGGTTGTCTAGGTGGTGTCCCGAAAACAACGTGGGCTACATTGATAATTGGAAAACTTTTTGGGGAAAACCTGGTCTGATCCGAAGAGACGGCATCCATCCCACTTTGGATGGTGCAGCTCTTCTTTCTAGGAATATGGCCAATTTTATTAGTCCTCCCTGACAACCCAGGGTCCAGACCAGGAAGCAGAGTGGTAGTTTAACCCTCCCCTCTGCAGCTTCTGTACTGTTACCCACCCACTCCCCCATCCAGACAGTGTCCTGCCCACGGCCAGAATCAAACAGATTAAAGATCAGGCTTAATAGAGCAAATCATGATAATCTCATAAAAATAAAAACAAACTCTACTGAACAGAAAACTAGAACAATTAAATGTGGTTTATTGAACATTAGATCTATCTCTTCAAAGACTTTATTAGTTAATGATTTGATTTGTGATAATCAGATTTCTCTGTTTTGTCTCACAGAATCCTGGCTGCAGCAAGAGGACTATGTTAGTTTAAATGAGTCGACTCCTTCTAATTATTTAAATCATCATATTGCTCGTAGTACAGGACGAGGAGGAGGAGTAGCAACCATCTTTCATTCAGATTTATTAATCAGTCCCCAACCAATTAGTAGCTACAGTTCTTTTGAACATCTAATTCTTAGTTTGCCTAATCCGGATTGTAAAGCTCTAAAACCACTTTTGTTTGTAGTCTTGTATCGTCCACCAGGCCCCTACTCTCAATTTTTGGATCAGATCTCAGATTTCTTGTCTGATTTGGTGTTAAATACTGATAAGGTCATTGTGGCTGGGGATTTTAACATTCATGTTGACATTGAAAGTGATCCTCTCAATGTAGCCTTTAGTAATATCTTAGACTCAATTGGTTTTACTCAAACAATCCATAGCTCCACCCACTCCTGCCATCATACATTAGACCTTGTGCTGACATATGGTATAGAGTGTGAGGAGATAACAGTATTTCCACACAATCCTGTCTTGTCG